>JAWWEM010029522.1:0-11315 GCA_035582935.1 Ormyrus thymus | reverse complement strand
CCCCCCCCCCCCCCCCCCCCCACATCGGGTCCGGCCGCATGGGACGCAGTTACATTGTCGGTAATAGTTGCTGGCACGGCACCAGCGCGCATATTATCCCCTGGAAAAATAAAATTCAGATTAAGGTCCGCTACTGCCGCCGCCTGCCTCGGCCTTTCTTCTTGAGACGAGAGGCCAACACTCGCTTCGGGACTTCTCAAGTGTGGATTTTCCAGGCCAGGGGAAATGGATTGGAATTCAGTTTTTAGATCATTTTTATTGTTCCGGGTGGGTTTAGGTCTATTCCGTCTGTGTTATATTGTGTGTCTGTTGAACAATTGCTTAATATTTGAAATATTTATTATTTCGTAGAAACTGTTTAGAGATAAAATGTAAATGTATTTAAATTTACGATTAAAAAATTTCAAGCAATATTTATAATTAACGTAAATTTATTCATAATTAAGAACAGTAATACGTTTAAATACCAGCTATTATTTATATTGCATAAAATATTCAAGCTTTAAATTTTAAATTTAATTTAATAATCTTTATAACGTCTGTTGTAAACAATGAACTATTTATATAGTTTCGAAACTCCACTTTTCGGGGTTATTAATACTATTACTCATTTGGAAGATACAACTTTTATCACATTACGCTTTTATTTCAAATATTTTACACATGATAATAAAATTTGGTATAATAAAAGAAATGAACTCTAAGTATAAACTCGTGGATTAAAATGTATCTGTAATGACGACTGTAATCATCTTGAAAGTAAGAGATTTATCGCCAGCTGCAGCGGCTCCGACTCAATCGAGCGAGAAAATTCGATAATGCATCACGCAAACATGTGCATAATCTCACGTTCCACCGTTAAGTCACGTATTCGTCGCCCGAAAAGATTGCTACCGACGCTCTCTCGAGCGGAACCGTAAATACCCTCCCGAGATCATATTCGCGCCTGATTAGATTTAGTATCTGTGCCAAAAATGCGCGCTGCTCCCCCTCCTCCGTGTACTTATATCAATTTTTCAAATTACGCGACTGCTTAGTTCTTCTAAATCAAAATCTCGCCCCCGGCGGCCGCCGACAAAGAGCTGAGGGCGATATTTATCGGGCCCCGGGCATGAAGGCCGTGCCAAAATGCTCGGCTAACAGTCTCCGCCGGGTTTGCTTTATTGCCGCTATTCGTCTTTAGCCCGCGCGACCGGGCGGTTCTTCTTCCTTCGCGAGGCAGCTCCCTGCTTCTGTTGCTGGCTTTTCTTTTAATTCAAGGAACATTTTAATCAACTATTTATCGGCTCATACGTCCACTTTGTAGCTACATCTACATTTTAACTGAGATTAAGTATGAAATTTGATGTATTTTGAAAATTTTTTTTAGTCATTAAGAAGGAATTAAAAATTTTGAAACACTTTGAAGTAAATCTTTGAAATTTTAAACGCTATTTTGAAGGAAATACGGAAATACTCTATCTGAATTCAATAAGTACTAGTTCAAACTCGGAATAGAACCATCTCGAAAAAGTACCGTCTTATTTCGGAATAAATCTCGTTCGAAACATGACAGTGCTCGGACGCCTGCACATTACCGAAATAAAGCGCTTACGCAACTCTCTCTCTCTCTCTCTCTCTCTCTCTCTCTCTCTTTCTCTCTCTTCCGTGGAGGCATTAATCGGTGAAAGGAAAGGTAATATTCGATCTGAAAGTAAAAATAGCTTTCGCGCTCTACAATTCTAATCTGCCCCCTCCTCCTCCACCCTGACTTACATTCTCATATCTCCCCGTGTTTTCTCTAACTTCCCTGCTCCATCTCTCTTTGTCTACTCCCCTTTCTGTCTGTTTCTTTACCTTTCCCACTTTCCGGGCTGCTTTTCTTTCGCTCGCTCTCCTCTCTCTCTCTTTCTCTCTCTCCTTTGTATAATCAAAACTCTCGAACAAATTTTCATATTGTTTGCGATTCAATTGCGACGGGCAATTTTCGTGTCGTCTTTGAAAATATCTTCCGCTTTGAGACTCGGAGAGCGAGGCGCGCGATACTTTCGCGGAGATAGCGGGCTTTTGTTTATTCAGATTCTCCCCTCCCCCTTTTTTTCGCGGTTTGCGCCGCTCCCTAATTGCTTCGGCTCTCGAGGACTCGCGCGGTTTTTAAGGAAGCTCGAACTCGAGAGGCCGCCGACGCGATTGCGAAACCTCCACGGAAATTATCTCGTTTTTGGTGATTCGCGGTTTTTAAATTTTCTTCATCGAATCTAGGATTGTTATATTTAAATTCTTTTTTAGCATTTATTGCTTGATTTTGAAAAATATTTAAAAAGTAAGATTAAAAGAGGATTTTCCATTGATTTTAAATATTGGCAAGGTTTTCAAAAATTCTTTAATCTTTAAATTTTTCATTTTAATAATTGATTTTAGAACAGTAGAACCAATTCAAAGCGGTTGTTGACTTGGAAGGTTAAGGTATCAATCGGTTTATTTACTTCAAGGTAAACGCCGGACTTTACTTCCCAAGAAAATGCTGCTGTTTCGATATGTCTTTTAGTTTGAAATTTTCAGAAACATTTTCAAAAAATTTTTATTGAATTTTCTGACCGAAAATCTACTGACTGCATTTAATTCTGTCTTGGTATTAAGTAACTAAAAAAAACTAATTCAATTACTTCAATTTTAAAACGACAAATCTTCATTAAAAATAAGACAACTGAGCTAATTTAGCGATGAAAGTAAATGTTGCTTTTAAATTATATAAAAACTCAAGCCGGCAATTTAGGCTGAAATATGAAATCAACGAACGTCGAAAAAAAATGGGTAAACAATCGTCGCCTTAAGAAAAAGGCGAAATTCGCGCAGGGAAGAAAGGCAGAAGTGATGTCTCATTAAAACGGCCCGAGCCCGTCGAAACTCCGCGGCGGCGGAGGCTCTCGGAGGCTGGAAAGTTTTTCCTGCCGGCGCGCCAGCTGTGGCGCGCGCCGGCAAAATAACCGTTTCGCGCGTCTTACGCGAATGAAGTGCTCCTCGGATTTCCCTGGAAGCCGGGGCCGGGGAGAGTTGGGCGCGCACACGTGCGCCTAGTTCGACGGCCGCGCCGAGCGCCTTTAAACTCGCCTTTTTCAGCCGGGCTGCATGAGCTGCTGGTCGAGATTTATCGCGGCTCCCTGCCGTCCGAATTAACTTGGATTAGATAATAGTCTTGGTACTGAACGAGGCTTCCTTTTTTTCAACGTTTATCGTTTTTTAGATTATTAATTGCCTTTTTTATTCATTTAATGATAATAAAGTCGTATGCGATGCTAGAAATGGTTAATAAGCGATATTTGAAAATCAGAATACACGCAATGATAGTTGAACAATTAGGCATGATTTATATACTAAATAAACCTGCAATACAAAGATATTTTCTGCAGTAAAAAAACTATTTTCTGTTTAAATTTTGAATTAATTTAGGAATTAATTCATGGAATTATAAGTTCGAGTCCAAAGTCAAATAAATAAAACGAATGAAAAACTTACGACTCGGCTCTTTACCGAAAACATTACATCTTCACTTAACATTTTTAAAGCTAACTAATTTCCCAAAAGCAGAAAAACGTCCCTCTCCGCATCAACTGCTTTCAGATCGAAACGATTTTCACCCAAGAAATCCCGATGCTCTACCAGTCGGCCAAAAACCCCTCCCCCCGACGTCGCCCCGAAGAAGTTCCCGCGGCGAGCGGAGTCGGAGTAACGGAGTGCGAGCGGCGGCCGGGCGACATAATGCGGGCGGTGTACCGCAGCAGTTGCGAATTGCGTTCCGCGCGAGGAAAATCTCCCCGCGTATTTGCATTCCCGGCGGGCCGCCAGCCGGCGGAGATTAATTGAAAGGCTGCCCCCGGCCGGCCCGACTGCCGAGGCCCGACGGGGCCGAAACACTTTCGGATGAGCGGCTAACTGGAAAAGTTTCGCTGAAAAATCGAAAGTTACCCCGGCGAATTGCAAAAGGTTTAGCGTCTATCGTAGATTGTTAATTCTTTTGTAGAAAAAGCTGGGCGGGGGAGTTTTTTCAACTTTGGCATAATCTTGCTTTTATTCAGTAAGTAATTCATTTTTGTGAAGCTTAAAAATAAGATGATTCATATTAAGATCGTTAAGTATAAGCTTTTTTCATTTTTCAATGAACTTTAATTAATGGGCTCTTAAGTTAGACATCCAGCAATTAGACGCATTTTACTTGGAAATGGATGGCAAGTACTTAGACCAGCAAAGGGCTAATTTAGCTAAGTCCTTAAGTGATTAGGCAGACCAAAGCACAAATCTTTGGTCATACACCTTTACTGCTTCCGACTTGAGCGTCTTTAAAAATGTGGAATCCAGTTTTTTAAATTAAAAATTTTCTTTTACGTTTCTTCTACGAATACTTTAAATGTTTCACATACGAAAATTGATTTAATTAATTCAGCAAGATTTATATATTTTCTGCAGCAAACGGTACAACATTTCCCCCGTCAATTCTTATTTAAACATTCCCCGCAACTTTTCCGCCCACGCGTCAGCCGCGGGAACTTCGGACCGATATCCCGGCGACCGCCGATCCTCAAGGTCGCGACTTCCGCCAAATAGAATTAGCGTCGTCGCGCGAAACGTGCGGCTGACACGCGACAGAGGAGCTAGCGCGCGCGTGCGCGGAGAGAGAATCGAACGGCGAGAGAGAGAGAGAGAGAGAGAGCGAGGCACACGTGCGCAAACGAAAACAATCGACTCCGTGCTCTCCCCGAAAGATACGCTACTTTTCTGTTTATCTTTTCGTTGACGCCGCCGACGAGCGCGCCGGATAAACGGCCGGCGCCGCCGCCGATAAAGAGATAAGCGGGAACCGAGCCGCCGCCGCCGCCGCTCTCCGGCACGTGCGCACTTTGCTCCTCGACGATTTAGAGACTTTTACTCGGTTTACGGATCGCTCGGAAGAGTCGAACGGTGCCCCCCGTCTGCCGCGGGGAAATGATTGCGGCTATTTTTCGGAATTGAGAGTGGGATGTACGGGAGTGCAATTATCGAGCGGAGCGAGTTTAATTTTTTTTTAAAGGATGCTTTATTCTAGTCTGTTCGTAATTAATTTTATTATCCAAGTCAGAGAAAAGAGAGAAAATTGAATTAATAAAATGTATATAAAAGTCTAAATATTATTAAATGGTTTTAAAAACTAGTAATTAATATATAGATATAATTTTAAATCTGTCACATATAAATAATGATTTAGCATGGTAAATTTTTTTAAATATTCATCAAGAAATATTCGTTGGGCAGTCCGTGGCGCAAGCGGTGTTCGGGAATCGGTTTGTTTACTTCGAGGTGAATGACGGAGTTTCGCTCCTCAGTCCGATTTTCAATAACACGGGCTAATTACCCTACAAAAGAATACATGAACCAAAACATGTTTGATTATATAGTTATAATTGTATCGCTAATATCAGAAGGGACATATAAAAATATTAAATAACTAAATCTCGATCTAAATAAAAAAAAAAATATTCGTCGACTGCTACCGTTGGAAGTTTTCGACCTCCCGCACATCTCATTAAGTACCGTCGAATTTTCACGCGGAAATGACTTTCTCTGGATATTTATGCCGGCTTTATTATATAAGCAAACATCTCTATAATCCGGCGGCGTCGGGATTTTTAATTAAAATAGTTGCGCAAAGATTCGTTAAAGAGTCGCTTTGTATGCGGAGACTGTATTGACAAGCGCAAGGAAAATGGTATTTGTTGTGCTTTTCAGTAAATTTTAGCGTTCGGCAACAAAATTTTACAACTTGAAAACTACTTTCGGGTCTGCTGCTATTAAACTTTAGCGGAGATTTTGAAAAGTTGTAAAAAAATATAAAATACAAGGCGGATGTTGTAACTATAGAATTATTTCTGAAAAGAATAAATAAAAGTTAAAATATTGATGCAGTTTATCTTTCCTATGTTGCAGGTAAGCACGATGACATTTTATGCAAAGAACGTTACGTACAAGAAAAGATTTCGCATCAAAACGGCAAGTCTCTCATCCACTTACTACTAAAAAATTGATCGAACTCAATCGCATCCCAACTCCAGCGGCCATATTTCCTTACCCCCGCCGGCAGCCGTCGAAAGCATCGAGGGGCTCGAGGGGCGGGAGGGGTGACAAACAGCCGCCTCGAAAAATCTGTACCGCGAAAATCGAACCTCACCTGCGAAAGCTCGGCGGGCTTTCGGCCCCGTCCTCTATATACACGTATACCTGTATTTCGGCGCCGCACGCGAGGCTCCGGCCTATAATCCCGAAGGATTTGTCGTACACATGTCCCCACCCCTCCCTCCCTTCGCGCTGTCCTCGAACGCTGTTCAATAGCCGGCCACCCGAATAAATCCGGCCCCCGGCCCGAAAGATGAATGCCGGCGCGGCGATGATTTCTGGCGCACCTGAGGCCATTCGTATCGTCGGAAAGGCCCGCCTAAGAGATCTCTCTGCCCAGTCGGAATTCGAATCTGAATTTGAATCGGGAATTTGAATTTGAAATTGCGGAGCGGCGCGCGGTTCGGTATATGGGAGGGTGGGCGCCTGTTTTTGGGAAGGCGAGAAAGCTTTATGAATGAAGTATTGAAATTAATGTCTGCGTGGGCTTCCCGCGAAGTGAAGAAAAGGAAGAGTCAAATTTATGGCAAAATTAAAGAGTAAATTTAGATGTTGTTAAAATTTTTGCTAAATTGATTCTATGCTTTTTCGCATCTATAGAAGTTCTAGTAATCGGTATAAACATTTTTCTGCTATATTCCAGATTAATTTTTCTAATTAATAAGTTTAGCTAAAATTAAATTATCATTTTAATGAAATAAAAAAAGTTTCTACTGCAGATAATCGCTTTAAAATGAACTCGTTCCAATTACAAACCTAATCCCGCGATCGCAGTAAGTAAAACTACGTTCGCGTAATATTAAACGGATTTATTAGTCGGCGCAGCGAACGAATGAGCGGTGGCCATCCAGGACCACAATTCATTCCGCAGTGCAGAAGTTGCGGCCAGCAAATCTGTCCCCCTTCCTCCGTTCGAGAGCGCTTTTTGCGAGATCGCGGAGGCGAAAAGGCTTTTCCGATTTCGAGGACTCACAAAAGGCTCTTAATGCTCGCTGCCGTGCAAAGGCACTTTCGCAGTGCCTGCCGAAAAAAAGCGCTTTTTTACCGATATTTTGCGCCGTTGATTATTCGAGTGTTGCGCAGCGCGGCGTGTGCCGATTGATGTATTTTAGAGGACTGCGGTCCAAATAGAGAAAGAAAGTAGTTTGAACTCAGCTGCGTGTATTAATTTTCGAACCCAATATTTCGATTAGTTTTGTTATTTATTTATTATACTCTTGTGCTAGACTAATAGAAATTTCCGTTAAAGCTCACTTCAAGCGATTAAATTCTCGACTCGATCGGTGCTTCGGGCTGATAACGAAAAAATTTTTAAGCGACACGGACTTTCAGAACCTCGCCACAAATCTCAATCGCCGCGTCAAGAATGATGGTTCTAATAAATTCAGAAAGAATCACCCTCGAAACAAGGTTTCGCAATTCGGTCATCAGCCGTCAGCCGACAGGATTTATTCGCGCGTCGACAAAAAGAGAGTCAACACCGACATTAAACGACTGTTCTCCAGTCCGTTAAAAAGAGAGAGAATCAATGGCCGTTGGTACGTAATACTCTCAGATGGAAATTGGCCGGGGAAATTATCGCGCGGGTCTAATTAACAGTCGTAGTGAGCGTCGGTGCCTGGGAGAGATTTTCCGGGAATTCCCGCGGCTCTCTCAAAATTTAACGACGTCCGAGCGATTCGCGGCTGAGAAGGGGCGCGATTTGCCAGATTTTTCTCGGTAATTTGTCGTCGACTTCGTCGAGGCGATTAGATAATACTTTTATCTGCAGAAAAGGTGTCTTTTTCACTGTAATATAATAAAAATCAGAATGAAAACGACCACATTGTTTTATACGTCGAAATTTATGTTTAACTCATTTAGTAGCTGACGAAACTCGATGAAGAAATAAAACAAATAGCCGGTCCGAAGGAATTTAATTTAATTCATGAACTGCATGCCGGGCTAACCAACTGCGCGATCGAAACGCCTATCTGTATTCGAATAAATTAAATTCCTCTGAATTGGCCATTTACTTCATTTCTTGCGAATCAATACTACTACTTTACCCCTGGCAGGCGGTAAACTCATATTCTTCTAATAGCTAACTACGACTTTTAATGAAACAACCCAGCAACTATCAATCATTTTTATGTTAATATAGAAGTTGACACTGATACTCTTATATAATGAGGTGAATATAATAATAATCTTCAAGTTACCAATAATTTGATTTTTAAATTAAACTAAAATAAATCTTTAGAAAGTTTTAGATTAAAAGAATTAGTGGCAGACGGTCCGAATGTTGAAATCTTTTGATTAACCGTCGGCACCCACAATGCTCAAAGCCAAAAATCGCGCTTCCCGCATTTCCCTTATCTAATTCGAGTAGTGCCTGCTGTGCTTTCGACTCGATCGACTCCTCGCGAGGGCTAATAATAAATCAGTCGTAACCGCATGACGTCAGCCGCAAAAATGGCTTTAAGTGCCTTCACACACGTGCTCCTTTTGATGGTCAGAACTGTAAAACCGAAATAAAGACAAAAAAAGAAGACGAGCCGGCAATACCGCATTTTTAAATGTGCAGAAAGCGAAACGGCATTATTCGCGCAGGATTTAATGCATCGTTTAATCCGGAAAATAATAGCTTTACACGCTGATCCACATTATTCATCGCGGTTATTTCGTTATCAAGGTATTTACAATGATTTATGGACATTGCTGAGATTTAAGTGATAATTACAGCAATGGCTCAGCTTTAAAATCTTGCGCAAGATATACCGTATAATGGCATTACAAATATAAGCATAAGTAATATTTTAAATTACCCATAAATTGCCGCTGATAAAAGAAAAAGCCTACTGCAGTCGCTTGCGTAGCTCACTGATAAAAGTATAAATTATATAAAATGTAGAACAATTAAACATCACCTGCTTGAAAAAAGTGTTACGTTTTATAATTTTTTTCTTCCTTTTCTTTAAGCTTTCATATTAATTTGTCAAGGCTTATTATATGATCTAAATATTTTATAATAATTTTATTTTATAATAAATTTTGTACTTAGCAGTAACAGTTCACAGCGCAAGTCTACTTTACATTAAAAGTCTTGAAATTACAATTTTCGATTTAAACCATACACCTTTCCTCCGAAAGGAAATCTGTTTGATTTTTTCATCTTCGGATCTTCGCTTCAAAAAAATAAAAAGATGTTTCACGTCATCGAATAGACACTTTTTATATTGAATCTGCCACTTTGATTCTCAGAGATCCAATAACGGAAAAATCCCTTCCCGGAAGGGTTAAAAACAAACCCGAACCCCATTAATTTCCTCCTAAGAAAAAGTCTCTCGGCCAACCCGGAACACTTCCCGAAATCGCGAAATCATTCGCGGCGGTCTGCGGAAAAAGGTAAAAACCCTCCCCGCGCAATATTGCATAAATATCGAGTGCCGCGTGACTTATTCCCGCCATTAATCTTGCCGCGTATCCTTCACCGACTCGCTCTCCGTCCCTTTTCCGCTGCTTTCCTTTTTTGCGCACGCCGCAGAACGTAATATTTCCAGCGGGCAATCGCGGCCGTCCAGCTGTCCGCCCGCGACGGCCGAAGGAAAACTGTGGCGCGCTGCCGAGGTGGCAAATCCTTGAGGGAGCGACACCGGAGGTGGAATTATGAAATGCTCGGGCTGAAGGGTTTTTCGCTTTTTCGGAATGTGACAGTCGTTTTAAATTGCGCTGCTCGATCTTATTTATATTTGCAACGGTATGATTCAAAAAGAGAATAATAAAATAAAAAATGTTTGATGCAAGGATAATTAAGCGGTGCGTCATTATTGTACCTCGCACTTTAATATATACTTGCAGTAAAGCAAATATCAATACACCTTCACTCGATGCCCAAAAAAATCCTTTATTTGCTTCGCCGCAGCTAACCTCCCTTTTTTCTTAAAGCAAAGGCTGGCGCATCGACGCATCGCGTTCCCTTTAAGAAGAAGTTCAGCTTTAAAAAACATCGCCAAGCAGCTCGCATTCGACCGGGCGCTTCGCCGATATTTGCCTCGCGCCGCTGTTTGAACTGCCGTAATTTGAGCGAGGTTAATGAAAGCGAGCAAACAGAAGCGCCGCGCGCGGCGACGCTGTTGGCTTACGCGGCGCGTCTTTCCCTTCCGCGTCTTCGATTCCGAGCGAAAAAGCGAGCGAGTTTATGTAGCTGCCCGGGCGGAAGCGGTACAGTTGTTTCTCGGCGAATCCGTGATGGTTATACTCGCGGCTGTGTTAAACGACTGCGCGGTGTGGTTTTATTTCGAGAGGAAGCATAATGAGCGGAAAATTTAAGTAGTTAACCTTCCGAGGGGGGCGGAATTAGTTTAACCCTCGGA
Source organism: Ormyrus thymus (assembly GCA_035582935.1). Lineage (NCBI taxonomy): Eukaryota > Metazoa > Arthropoda > Insecta > Hymenoptera > Ormyridae > Ormyrus > Ormyrus thymus. The sequence continues at coordinate 837 of JAWWEM010029522.1, read as the reverse complement.
TTTATTGATCTTCAAGTTAGCTTTAGCATCCCAATGTTTACCTTCATCAGAAAACAGTGGGCGATATATTTACATGACCCAGTAAAGCTCCACTTAGCATTTTAAAATTGTTTCATATACATTGCAAAAGCAAGCGCTAAATCACGTCGAAAATCTCTCGAACTCTTTGATATACTATCCGAACGATATAGCCAACGAAAAAGGTGCCGCGGTCGCTCGCCAAGGCGTAACGTCCCCTTGGTATTTGTCCCGCGGCTCATTAAAGTTTCATGCGGCGACCTTACCGATATTTCGCAAATCGCGCAATTATGAAAATTCGCGGCCCGCCGCCGGCCGGGTACATTAAATCTTAAAAGTTCGAACGGCAATTTCGCGCTCGCGCTTTTAGTGCATTTTAATGGACGATCGATGCAAGCTCGACGTCAACCCCTCCCCCTCCGGAGGGGGGAAAAGAGTCATTGGACTCGGTCGATGCGAGTTCCTCTTCCGGACCGGAAGTTGCGCGTTTTAATAACGCCGTGCAGGCCGGCAATTAACGTGTGTTTTTCCGCTGGGCGAGAATTCGGCTTGACGTCACGGTTGTTTACGAGGCTTTTCGGAAAATATTAGTTTCACCGCGCTGCGCTCTATAAAGGATCGTTGATGAACTAACTTTTTTGGTTCGTTCATCTTCCGTCGCAATTACATTCGAGTAACTCCGATAATATCGATGGCCACGAAAAATTCGACTCGCTAATAATAAGATATTTTTCGACAGTTTCTTCGGCAAGGTGCGTTTTATACACATAAGAATCGTACACGTAAACATTGTACACAATTTAACATTGGTGAAATTTA
>JAWWEM010029491.1:0-16905 GCA_035582935.1 Ormyrus thymus | reverse complement strand
ATAATCGAAAAAAGCCCGAACAATAATTGTATAAATATTCTTGATAAGTCCATACCCCCCCCCCCCCCCCCCGCGATACCCCGGAGAGCATCTGGAAAAAGGTAACCGAAAAGCAAAGCCGTTCCTTCTCTCAGCGAGAAACGCCGAGAGAGAAGGAGAGAAGCTAATGGCTCGTAAACTCGGCGCTGCTCGCGGGCAAAGAGACAAAACGACACTGGGCGCTTGCCTAGCGGGGATGGACCGCTCGTTAAAGCGCGATAAACCCGCGGCTGTCCTTTCCGGCACGAAAAACCGGATCCGTAGGGACTCCCATGGCAGCGGAAACCCAGCGGCGCGACGCGGCCGCGGAGAAACGGAAAAACCAGTCCCGTTTTTCAGAGAAGCTTTCCGCCGCGGGTGGCTCCTCTCCTTATTCAAAGCCGCTGCTATGCGGGCTCGGGAGCCGGGCTTAATTTATTCGCTCTCACCTGTCTGCCGAGAGGAGCCCTCCGACGGGGAACGAATCTCGCGGTGACGAATTGCTGAACCCTCGTGGGAGGGGCTCCCTCCTCTCGGCGTCTCGTCGCGCGGACAGAGCTTGTAATCTCGCTTTGGGCTGAGATTTTCGAGAAGCTCGAGAGGGAAGCCGCTCGAATTTGATAAAGTTTGCAAACTGTGTAATAAATGAAGTATCAAGCTTAATCTGAGCTTCTAATTATCTCGTGGTCGCTCAAGCGCCAAGTTGCGACTTTAAACACTTTTACCAGCCCTCGAAACAGAGTCATCCGGTTTTTACGGGACAGCGACAAAATTTAATAAGATGACATAGTTTCACGTATAATCCGACGTCGGGCGCTTTTTCCCGGGACGGCCGGGTATCTACATCTGGCCTTGGTTTCCTCCGGCCGCGTCTCGCCGCGGAAAAACTTGACTGGCCGCTCCGAGTCGTAGGAGTACCAGGGATATAGCGGAGCGCGACGTGTCGCCCCGGCCATCTGGACTCGTGTAGCCAGAAGAAACGATCGGCGACGTCTTATTTCCCGAGCGAATCGGCCCGACGACGACGACGACGACGACGACGACGGAAGAGAAATTCTCACGGGAGCGATGAAGAGATATGCCCTCGTCTCTCGGCGATTTTTCGCGATTTCTCGCGCTGTATATCCAGCTGCGCCGCGTGTCAGGCCTCCTCTCTCTCTCTCTCTCTCTCTCTCTCGCTCTGCCTGCGCCGATGAAAGTAGTCGGGGAATCCTTTGCGGAGGGCTTCAGACGAGCAAGAAACGCTCGCGTTTGTTATTCGTGTGTGCTGCACAGCCGCGAAGGCTTATCTCGAGTGACAGGCGAAACGCCGAAGAACTGCGTGAGCCAGAGAGAGAGAGAGAGAGGCCGGCTGACCATATTTTTTTGCTTTTCGATTTTCCCTCTCTCGCTCCGAGAGATCTCCGCGCTGCTTTGACTGGCTCTGCGCGAAACCCGTGTATCATTTTGTTGCCTCGCTTTAAAAGGAGACTTCTTCTTTTTGAGCCGCGCGAGTCGATTGCCTGCCGGCTTTTTTGCCTCCGATTCCGGTAAATTAATGTGTCTGCTAATGGTGACCATTTTTGGCCCCGATAAAAATGTCTAACGGAGCCTTCGAAATTCCTAGATGACTTTTTTTCACTCATTTTTCCTCCCGTCTCAATTGAGTCTCTATTAAATAATTACCACACACCTCGGGATAATCTCGCAGAAAAAGAAGGCGAGCGACCCTTCGAAATACACGCTCGCTCGAGCAGCGCGCAATAAAAATGGACGGACCCCCGAAGCACGAACAAAGCAGAGGCAATAAAAACTAGAGTGCGCGCCTTAATTTGCAAGTCTCGATTCCGGGGCAAGTGGAATGCATTGCGGTTTGTAGGCGCGAAGGCATACATCACGCGCTCCGGGCAAAAAACAAAAGTATCGAGTGTCCGAAAGTCAACGGCCCAGACGCCTCGTCCGTGGCTTTGCCTTACTCCTTTGGTAACGGTCCGCTGTCCTTGTATTGTACGAGCCGGCGCCCGGAGTCGTTCGCTAAGAAAGCTTTCAATTTTACGAGGCTCGGCCGCGCAACTTTTCGGCCAGACGCTATAGTTCGTTCGCGCGCTCGCGAAGCACAAAGCTTTTATTGCGCCGGGGAGACGCGATGGAGTTTTCCTTTCTCGGGAAGTGCGGAGCTAATTATTTCGAGATGTTTTGATGTATAAAAACGCTTTCCCTTGGGCTTATTTTTAGTGGGCTTTTAAGCCAGATTGCCGGAGAAACTGGATCAGCTTGAAAGAGGATATTTTAAGTAGATCCCATAAACTTTATGTAAATTCTTTCAATAAACATTTATTTGCAACGTTGTCGAGGCCTTGTAAAATAATTAAGCAGTGCCCCACCATAAACCTTAAAAGCTTTACGGTACCGGGCATATTCATCCGAGTAAAAATGTACCCTAATTCCATCAGTAAAAACGGCTAACTGCAAATCACTCTCGAAAAAGCGAAAAGCCCAGTCAGCCCTCGCGAGCAGAGCGGAAAAAAGCTCCTGGCACACTTCTTAGCAGGCATCGGCGGCCCCCCCTTGGCTATTAGTCTTCATTATAAGGCCGCCCCTATCGGGATAGCACGTTGAGCGCGATATCGCGGACGGCCGTCCTCGCTCGGTGTCAAAAGCGGCGGCGTCGTTGTCCCCCGGCGCAGCTACACGAGCGTCTCCCTCGTCATATCCGTATCCGCGATCTTGTCTCTGCGCACGCACGCGGAGAAATCGGCTCCCACGGGCGGCCGCGTGAGAAATGGATACCGCGGGGAGAGAGAGAGAGAGAGAGAAAGAGCGAAGAGGAGGCGCGCGCGCGCGAAACTTTTCGTATATACGTACACGCTCGTTACGCGTGCATATACATTCGAGGCGTCGGCGATGTCGCCGCGGCGCGTCTCCTCCGAGGCTGGCCGGCCTGGCAGCTGTCGGATCGGAATCGCCGATATACACGCGGCGCATGCACGCGCGCGCGCGCGCTCGCGCACACTGCACTTGTTAGCCGGGGCGGCCGGACTTGTCGCGCGACCGCCGCCGACGCTTATTTATTGTGGCCGGGGGCCCCCCCTAAGCTATTCAAAACGCCGAGCCGCCCGGAATGCTGCCGTTATTAAAGGGATTATACTGAAACGAGCGCGAGATCATCTAAGATAAAGCGTTTCTGCGACTTGTTGCTAAGCTCCGCCGCTTTTACTTTTCTTTCGAGGACGCGGGGATTATTTTATGTGGGGCCCCGAGCTACCTTCTGCATTATTATGTCTGCTTTACGGGAGATTACGAGCTTAATTATTTATTTAAAAGTTTGTCCTTTTGAACAGAGCGGTCGTCTGTCCTTTGTATTCAATTTCGTTTGAAAATTAATAAAACTCGTGGGATGACCAAGCGTTAAAGAAAATTTGCAGTGCTGACTTAATGTCTCTGAAATAAATGAAAGCAATTACTTTTATAAGCCTTCTTTGTTTTTTAAAAGTGTAATTACCCAAAAGCTGTAGGTAGCACCTGAGTAATTATGTCTTTTTCACATCTGCCAGGAAGGTAAATACGTTCATCGCATCCTGTACCTGCTAAACAATCCATGACATTTATCTCATTACCGCTCATATACATACTCCCAAACGCCTAATAACCCAAGTGCGCTATAATGCACGCAAGTCTCGTCTGCTTTACACATTACACCGTCTGCCTGGCGGAATAACCGTTATTAAAAAGCGTCTAATTGCTTCAGAAAGTCGCTCCTCCTCCGACCTCTATGGAAATTAAACCATTCCTCCAGTGGAAACAAAACCCACGCCGCGATTCTAAAAAGGGAAGAATCGAGCGGCTAAAAGGCAGGGAGCCTCGCGCCTCTACAATTAGAAAAGAGTCGGGGGGGCCCGTAAACGAGGAGCAAATCGCGCCATCAACCTTATCGGCGCCGTTGACGATTAGCAAATGGGGATGGGCCGAAGGAGGTGGGCGCGACTACTTCCTGAGCGCGTTTCAAGCGAGCCTACATAGCGGGATCTTCCGCGTCTTCCCCGGGAAATCGATCGTCCCACGTTACTGACGGAGCCGCTGTCCTTCTTTTGAGCTATTTGCTTCTGTTCTCGTCGCCGCGACGCGATCGCCGCTAATGATGCGGTTCTGCAAAAATTCACGCCGGCCGGCAGCTGTCGCCGAGGAATTGGCGGTAATGGGGAACGAGATCGTTAATTGATGTAATAAAGGACGCTGGCTTTTATTGCTGTAAAGAGGACTCGAGCGCGTATTGGTTCATCGAGCCGGCAATGATGTATGCTTACGAGATCGATCGGGTCTATTTTATCCTTTATTTTAAATCGGAAAGTAGGTTTATAGACAGAAAATAGCGGAGTATCGAGGGCAATAAATTAATATTGTAGCGGAGTATAAAAAGTGATACTATTCAGCTGTCAAAAATATTAGTTATGGGAGAAACTTTGAGGTTGGAAATTTTAAAAAAATGTATGAATAAAACAGGTGTTTTAAGATAATACCACATCAGCCCTGTTAGTTATGTGAATTCAGCTGAATAAAATCTACCGCTTCTGCAAGATAAAGTCTTGAAAACTCGAAAACAAATTAAACACATCACGCAACTCTGACATAATAAAAATTGTAGAGGTATCAAAATTAATAAGTTTCTTAACTGCATGCATAAATTGCAACGCGATACCATCAAACACTAAGAATTCCCCTATAAAACAATAATATTATAAATCGAGAATTGGCAACAATGTACCTATATAGCAACCCGTTATTAAGAGCACGTCCTACTCCTCCCTTCGCAGTTCGAATAATTGTAATATTTAACAATCACGGAATATTATCCATAAACAAATTATTTTCCGCGCGCTGAAGCCTTAACCACCGCAATTCATCCGTCACTTACTCACTCCCGAGGCGAAGAGCAGGAAAAGGAAATCATTGAAGGGAGCACGACGTGCCGATAAGAGCGGATAAATCTCCATTAGTTCGAAGAAATAGAAGCTCGGCACGCGCGAGGGTGAAATTACGGATCGCCAACGGAAATTCCGCACGACTCTCTCTCTCGAGCTCGACTCCGCTCGAGCGGTATCATCGCCTGTCCGAATGACGAAGCGTAGTACGCACTCTTGACACTGTAGTGTTGCATCGCGCCGTCGCGACTCCGCGCCGCGAGGAGAAAAAAACAGCCCCTCAATTCAATCAGTCGTATTCATCCTGCCACTCAGGTCTCTTTCTCTTCCTCCGTCGGACGCGTGATAATGCAAGGGTGCATTATTCGGCCTCGACGCCGACGGCTCTTTTATTTGGCGCAATTTCGGCTTCGGGGAAACGCGAGCCAATGAGCCGCGAAGAAGTATGGTAATTGCTTCGCGAGTGAAGCTTTTATTTGTCGGGCTATTTTTTCAGTAAATCCGCGGAGTAAAAGGAGGATTACCCGAATTTACGTTGGCGTAGCGTTAGATTTTCTAAAGAAATACTGCAGCTCTCATTTAGAAATAAGCAAAGAAAATAACGTATACTGTAAATCATCCACACTAATTCGAAAGCACTTCGTCAGAGGCTTACCCAATAGAGACCGAAATAAAATACAGCTTCTCACTCCCTCGAAAGCTCATGAATCCCACCTGAACTTTTGCATATCCAGGATGACAAATCGCTAGTCCTCACGCCTTAGCATTCCCGAATGAGTGAAAGGAAAAAGGAAAGTGGCAAGTGCGGCTCTCGGTGCGCGATCCGATAAAGGAATATTCGCTTGTAAACGCCGCCGCGCCGCGGCAATTAAGAAGGTGCGATTTCATCACTTTCGTGGGCGATCGTCGGGGGCTCAGTTTTAATTCGCGCTGCCTTTGTACGTACCCGCCGCTTTTCCGCGGCAGCATTGATTCTCGGGATAGATTTCGGCCCCTTAAATTATGTTTACATTATATGCAAATGGCTTAGAAAGCGCGCGAGGGAGAGTGTTAATTCGCGCCGGGCATCCGTCTTCCCTCGCCTTTATTGGCCGATTCAGGCGCCCGCGGCGCTTTACGATAATCGCCGGTTACCTCGCGATTAGCAATAAACAAAGTAGCTTACTTGCGAAAATGCACGGTCAGTCTCATCTCGCGGGCATCAGTGGAGGCCTCCTCTATTCCGAGGACGTTGTCGCGCCCTCCCGAGAACGTCGATGGGCTTAATGATGACTTCAGCGTGCTTTACAGTAATGCCTGCTTTTCAGCCGAGGGATGTGCAATTTCGATGCGCAATTTGGACACTCGGCTCGTCACCCCCGGTGATTTATGAGAGCGTCGAGGCCGAACTTATGTTATTTGAATGTACTCGATAATCAAGCGCGTGATTACACCGTAGCCGCCGATCCCCTAAATGCCACGTGTCATTTGCGAATGCTTTGGTGAATTTTTTATCCCTCCCGCTGTTTCGTGGGCCGTAATTGACCTCTTGTTTCGCTGAGCAAACTTTCCGTTTCACCTGCATGCATAAAATTACTCTGGAGTTTCGTTTACTTCGGCTACTTAATCATTCTTTTTAATTATACTTGCTAAAGTGATTATTTGAGTTTGGTATCAAAATTTTATACTTACGATTTATTGCCTCTCTTGGACATATAATACGGAACGAAGTAATTACCGCAGCTATAATTATTAAAAGAGCGCAGCTGCAGTGTCCGCCGCGAGGAATCAAGAGACTATTTTACGCCGCAAACGAAATAAATAAATACATTCCGTTAGAGCACGAGGGAAAAAGAGAGGCCGAAGCAGCGAAAAACAAAGGAAAGCAGCGGGAATACGAAACGTGGAAAAATGCGGGCTGAAATAAAAAGAATCATGTTTCTTATCATCCCGGCAGAGCGGCCCGACGACGACGACTGGCAACATTGTTTCAGCGAGTGTCTAAGCGAGTCGCCGGCTCGGAATCCTAAGTACGAATACATCCACACGGCCTTAGGGAGATACGACAATGGGGGCCCCACCGCACGGTAGTCCGGCAACGGCGTGCCAGCATCAGCTCCCGAGAGCCGTGCAGGCAGCAGCAGCAGCAGCAGCAGCGGCCAGAAAGAGAGAAAGGGTAAAAAAGGAGCGAGGAAGCGAGTCACGCTCTCGCATCATCACGAGTACGCTACCGGCATATTTGCGCGAGCGCCGCACTCGGCCGAGAGGAAGAGAGAGAGAGAGAGAAGACGCTTCAGGGCCTCTCTTCCTTTGACTCTCCAAAGCGACTCTCTCGCTATGCTCCATTAGAATTTGCGCGCGCTCGGGGTAATTGAAAATTTGCGCTTTGACGCTTTCTTTTCGCGATTGCCGGGGAGCGGGAGAGTTTTTGCGCGGAGGCTCTTTAGGGAGGCCGCGCGGACGTTTATTGAAATGTCGAAAGGGTGATTTGTGGCCGGGGAGGCCTCAAGATCGAAACCTGAAACTCGTAACGTATTGGATTTTTAGGACGTGCTGAAACTATGAATTACGCTCCCGAGCGAAAATGTAGTTGCGGGTTTTTTTTTAATTTAAAACAATGGGGAATCTCAACAAGTTCGCCCTTTATCGAATATTTTCTTTTATCCTTTCTGGAATCTTAACAGGATTTTGAGGCTGGGAGAGAACCGCTTTTCTCGTGTCGCAGTTGTAAATTAAAAGCAAGTGGTAAAAATATTGTTATAAACTGCTCTATCAGCTCCACATTAATCCGCGCTTCGAACAAGGTGAGCAATTAAAAATCGTAATAGAGTGAAACTGCATTGAAATGCAGCGAATATCTAATTACATCAGTAGAAAAAGGATACGTTCCAGTCAGACATTTAATCTACTGCTCAAAGTATTTTGCAATAGTCTTTTGCGATTTTCTTACCCTTTTTATTATCTCAAGTAATCAAATACGTTATAAATTCATACATTTCATGCTGTTACAAATTAAAATGGTTACCAAAGGTACAAGTAACAGGCGGATCCATGCATTTTGATGAAAATACTCTTTATCTATCATCGGGCTTTATTTTTACGGGGTAGATTAAGCGATTTAATTACTGGAATTATTAACATTTTTGCAAGATACCGATGGATAATAAATATTGCAGAAGCACTAAAAGTACGCGTCTCTTAAAAAAATCGCAAATGTCCTTACACGAAGATATAAAAGTTGTGAAAGTTTTCCTACCCAGTAGGTTAAGCATCTACGACGCATCTTGAATGAAAGTTAGTATTACGGCAAATTGCGCCATTACCGCAGCACAAATTATTTTTAATTAAAAAATAATAAATTTACTTTTAGCAAAGTCATTAACGTACAGTGTGGGCAATAAAATAGTTTTATGAAAGCCCCAGCCCGTCGGAGAAACTGCGCGACTCCTTTTTATCGGGAATCCCTTAAAAACGAGAAAATTAGCCAAAAGCAAAAATCGGAGGCTGCCTCAGCTGTGCGCGCAGTCCCCGCTCGTTCCGCACGCCTGTCTCGTGCAGGTAATAATGTTTGCCGTGCGCGTTTCTTTGTACCGAAACTGTGTAGTTTCGCGGATGCGCGATCATTCTGCCCCTATTACGCGAAAGAAGAAGCCGGGCTTAATATTGTTTCTTTCGAGAGTCGTTCTCAACAGTGCTAATCGCAGCCAGTACAGTATTAATCGCAAAAAGCCGAGTGTATACGTCGGGGAAATTTGCAATTTCCGATAATCCATTGCGCGCGCCTTGAAAATTCTCCCTCCATAAAACGATATCGAGTATTTACACTATCTCGATAAATCATCGAGAGAGAAAGAGAGAGAGAGAGAGAGAGAGAGAGCCACCTCGCAGAAACTTCACTTTCCAAAGCCGCAAGGAAATAAAGCACGCTTTTCGCCTTCTCTCTCTTTACGGCGCTGAGCCGTATAAGCCCGATAAATTATTCGCCTCTAAGAACTACCTACATCGACTGAGCTCGCGGCCGGGTGAAAAAAAAGTCTGTCGGCGCGTCTCTCTCTCTCTCTCTCTCTCTCGCACGCCTCTATAATCAGTATCCATTCGGCAAAGCTTTTAAAAGCACTCTCGCGCCGCTGACAAGTGGCAATATCTCTCGGCAGAGCTCGTCGCTGGCCGCGCGGGCTCATCGACACCTTCGCCGGGGGTCTATTAGCAAAAATGACAATCGACCTCTCGAATTCGCGGAATCGCGTCTGCTTTAAAAGCTCGGTTTTCTGGCTACTTTGGATCGAAAGAGAGAGAGAGAGAGAGCGAGAGAGCGAGAGAGAGAAGCGAGGCAAGCAGGCAGCAGCAGCGGCGAGCCTCTCTGCGACTCGATAAACGAGTTTGTGCCGCTGCGCGAGGGGACACAAACAACACGAGAAAGAGCGTCTCCGGTTGTCCGCATACTAATTGCGCGCGACCTGACAACTGGCTCGCTCTCCCTCGCGGAAGGACAATGCCGAGGGAGAGAGAGAGAGAGGCCCCGTCCGCGAGCGAGAGAGAAGGAGATGGTGCATAAGTACCCGGCGCGCGTGTTTCATTAAGGAGCTTTTCCTTCTCGTCTCCGCGCTCACGGGTAGTTTCCTGTTTTTGTTACGCGCTCTCGCTGCGGGGGCTTGATCGCTCTCAGGCCCCGATGAGGCGAGTCCCGAGCTCTCCAAGCTTTTTGCTTTTGCCGGGGCTCTCTTGCGGTTTGGAGCTTCTCCTTTTTGCTCGGGGGAGTCAAGCTGCACCGGACAATGCGAGAGCGTAGCTTTCGCCTCGCTTGATTATGCGGTCGCGGAGGTTGCTACTTTGTTTAATCCGTCTGCGGGCTGCGCTCGCATTTTTCTAGGGGGGGGGGGGGGAGGGCGGCCGACTCTCGCGCTTGAATATTTATTTATCGGCTTCTTGCGGGCCGCGCTGCCTTTATTAATCAAATTATACCGGCGGCGAGCGGGATTTTTTGCCGCCGTTACGTTAAATATGAAAAATTATATCGGGGGCCCATTCGGGAGAATGACGCGGTAAAAAGGGAATAAAACCGCGATGAGCTTGCGTTATTTCGAGGAAATTGGCGTTTGAGCTAATTACTTTTTAAATTCTGACTTTGAACGATCATTCTAAATAAAGAGTGTAAAGAAATTTGAGCGAGCAAATGGTAGTGCCGTTTTGTGCAATATTTTACTCACCATTGGAATGGGCGCGCGCGGGGAAGTCGAAAACAATGCTTGCCTTGGAACTTGAAGTACGCAGCGTGAGTTAAAGACAATAACATTCTAAATTTATGCGCGCGATGTTTAAATTTTCCAATTAGAATAACGGAGCCGAGGATGGAATGAACGCGAATATCTTGACGAGCTGTTCTTAAATTCGATTAGGTGAAAAACACGATTCAATAATTATGAGCTTGTCAAATTATTTACATCTATCGAATTGCTTGGTGTCCGTTATGTTATTTTAAAATCGTATTAAAGGCAACAGTTTGAAAATACAACAACGCAAAGTCGCAGTAACTTTTTCAGATTGATGCGATTTTTTACATCGAGAAAATTCAAAAGAAATCTTAACTGCATTTGCGCCTGTAATGTTGTAACAGTTTTCTGCGTTTTAGAGAAGAGCTACTCACTTTATTACCGAAAGGTCTGGTCCCTTAACTTTTATGTGTACATTAGTTTTTGTGAGTTATAGCAAAAAGCGGATTTTTGCGGTGACTGCGGAATTGATTTTTTTTTTCGTCGAAAAATATACAGTTTTTATTATCTCGTAAAAACTTTTACATCCGCTTTATCAAATACATGTAAAGTAAAGCGCATACCGGCGAGGAGTGAATTATTTGTTTGAAATTGTAGGGCGCGCTTGTAAATCAAGTTAATAACTTAATCTAGTGTAACTGAGTGCCACTAATAGTAGTGCGCTGGTGTTAGAATTGCTTATGGAGCCTCCCGGCGATTTCAAAAGTATAATTTGAAAGACAAATTTTACATTATTAGCGCAAAGATATTTGCACGCGCGATATGAATACGCCATATATCTTTTGTTTAATATTGTGCGGTAATTACTACCGCCTTGATTAATTATTATTTTGGTTACGATAATTGGCAAGTGCATTGAAAATGAAGTAACTGATCTTGCGAGGTAAGTTCAGTTAGCCGAGATTGATAAACCCAGTAAACTCTTGAGCGCAGTAACGCTCCCCAAAGATTATTTCAATCAACCGGATAAATAATTGCAAGATTGTATGAATTTCTTTATAATTTGTCAGCGCGGCAATTTGCATAAGAAATCAATTTGAATTCCGAGTTTATAGGACTATAAAATCTTTATTAAATTTTAATAATGACTTCACTTTCTTCGAATGACCCTTTGCATCTGATTGCGGCCCGACGACTGCGGCCCACAGCGAAGGAAAGAAGAGAAGACAAGTCCGGCGCGCTCCACACGGACGCGCGCACACGCGCGGACGCGGGCCACGCACGGGATTTCGGGCCGAGGAGCGGCGACGGCGGCGGCGGCCGGCGCACTTAATTCTCGTGCAAGACTGCGCCTGTCCGTCTCGAATAAAGGCTCCTTTTTTCGAAATTACCATTAAATTCTTTTTAACTTAATCGTAACGGCGGCCCGGGCCGCGCGTGTATACGCAGGGAGCATTTTTTTTACGACGATTCCAAAATTTTTACGACCGCCTTAAAGAGTCGCGGCGCTGCCGCGCGGCCCTCCGTTGCCTTCGGCGTTCGCCTTCTTCCTTCCCCGGGAGGGGACGAGAGTCGCGCGTTATTTGCTTGGATTATAAAGAAAATGAAGCTTTTAAGGTAAACGCGCGGGCACGGAGGGGGAGCGGGGCAGGGTCACCGGCCGGTAGCTTTTGCCTGGGAAGTAATAAACTCGGGGCGTGCTTTGCCCCTGCTGGTGAACCAAAACGCCCGCGCACGCGCAGGCACCGCTCGCTACTCACGGCCAACTGCTTGACCCAACGAATTTCGAGACTGCATTGTGTCCTCGTCCCTTTGGCGAACTTTTCGATCGTTCGATTCGTGCTTTTCTGTCGATGCCGCTCAAGGTCGCAGCGTTTGTTTGGAAAGATTTCGTTAAAAATTCATTGCCAAAGTTTGGTTTTTCATTCAAAGGTCCTCCTTTCGCGAAAGTAATTGGCCGATCATCTCCAAAATCGACCTTAAAGATTTAATGAAATGTGTACAAAAACGCCCGAGAGTTTATTTTCAGCTACGCGCCTTCCGTAATAACTTTAATGAGCTCAATTAAAGACGAAGCGTACGCGTAACTAAAACAAACCGCACAGAACGCGAACGTCACCGGTAGCCCGCGCCACCGGCAAAATAGCCCACCGCCTCTAGCTGTCAGTCAGCGCCCGTCCAGGAAATTCCTCGGTCCGAAAAAGCGGGCGCGATCTATCAGTGAAACTCACCTGAAAAGAGCTCGGCTCGGTAGCCCGTCTCCATCAGCGCGACATCAAAGACACCTCCCGCCAAAAGTTCCCGGCACCGGAGCGGCACGCGGCGAAAAAAGATCAGCAGCAGCACCGGAAGGAAGGTCCCTCCGGTCGATGAAAAAAAGAGCGGGCTCGTCGGAGGTCCGGGCCGTCGAGGGTCTGTCCAGCAGGAGCGGCAGCAGCGGCGGCAGCAGCTTGCGCGTGCGCGCACCACCGGCGCTTCGGGTCGCGAGTACTTAGTAGCCGGCTAAGTTGAGTGCGGGCGGTAATAAGACTGCAGCCGCTGCCGGCGGTAGCAGCGCATCGTGGCCGCGAGGCCCCTTCTCTCTCGCTCGCTCTCTCGCTCTCCCGAGCGCACGCTCTCTCGTCCATTCTTTTTCTCCTGCCTGCCTGCCCGCCTGCCCGCCTGCCTGCATGCATTCGCTCTCTCTCCCCGAGCGCGCGGCTTCGTGCGCGCTCGCCTGCTTGTCTCCTTTCCGTAAGCAAACACTCGGCTCCTCCGCTCTCTCTCTCTCTCTCTCTCTCTCCCTCTGCGTTTTAAGGATATACATATACGTCCTCGAGGTGCGCTCCCCCGAGCCGGCGACGTTAAATACCTGCGGGAGAAAAGCCGCTTCTTACCTTTCATTCGATTGCGTGATAATTATCTGTTAATCGATTGGATTAAAGAAAGAGCGCGAGAGAGCGGAGATATACCAGTGCAAAAAGGTCCATCTCGCTTCCTTTGTCTTTTATCTCTTATTCGAGGAGCGTCTCCTCTCTCCTTCGCTCTCCCTACAATACGTATCCTTTCTTCTTCCTCCTCCCTCTCTTTTTATTCCTCTCTCGCACACTTCGTAATATCTCTCCCTCCTGCTCGCTTCTCCCATCCTCTCTCTCTCTCGCACTCTCTCTCTCTCTCTCTCGCTCGCTCTGGCCGATCGGTCAGCCCGAGGCGAAGCGACCGCAAAGAGAGAAAGAGAGACCGTTGGTCCCGAGGCGTCGACGAACGAGAGAAAGAGGGACTCGTCCCATCCTCGTCCTTCTGGGGAAACCGAGACGCGCCTCGGTATTATACATACTCCCCTTTGCGAATTTAAACTTCCCCCCCTTCCTCCCCACCTTCCCTCCGAGGAGGAGTAACTTCGCTCCTCGTGACTTCCACCCGGAGGCTGCGATATCGGCGCTTGCTCACCGTGTTGCCTATCAGGGATTACAGATGTTCGCCGAGGATCGCGCGCGGGCTTTTGTATTTTTTTAACCTTTGGTGATTCGATTAAGTCGTTTTCTTGCCAGCGCCGCCGCCGCCGCGTAGTTCCGACGAGCCAGCGTAAATAGCGGTTGTCCGCCGATGTAGTTTATGTATAATAAGGAAGTAATTTCAGATTATTTTAATGAGCTTTAGAAAAGTGCCCTCTTTATTAAAGGAAAGCTTCCCGTTATGTGTAAAGGCTCGCGAGAGGCGTTAGGTATATTGCGTAGGGAGGAAATTCTGGTTTAGATCCATAGTCATTAGATTTTTCAGGAGATTGCATACCTTAATGCATATGGATTCGTTTAAAACTTGACAAGATAATTTCGAAGAAAATAGATTTTTCTCGCGCAGATAATTTGAAAGATTGCTCATTGCCCTCGACAATAATAAAGTAGTAGGTACGGTGTTTTAATAAAAATTCAATGGAATGCAGCCTCAAACAGTTACCATGAGAAAAGACTGAATTCATTTTTATTCTGCCTCGAAAAAAGTTTCTTTCAGTTCAGATAGAAACAGACGCAAACTTCAGTTTCCCTTTCCAAATGATTTTTCGATTTATATTGACCGATGCATATTATTTTGAATAAAAATAAAAAGACAAAATTTTACTTTTCGCATTGTTAATTTCTGTTTTGTGACTCAAATATCGAATGAAAAGGTTACTTTGCAGCGCAACTTTTAAATAAGATCATTATCAACTTATTTAATCATGCGCCCTCGGTTGGTGTAACATGCAATGTCTACCTATTGTAGGAAACCTGCAGCAAAGGGTGCAGAGGAACTAAAATCGAATCGCCTTACCGACCGCAAAGAAGAGAACTGCTTTAACTCACGCCCTAAGGATAATACAGTTTGAATGCGAGTACAAGTACATGATTCGAATGCATCTTATGGTTAAGAATAATTTATTCGATTATAATTGCAATTCTATACATATATTTAATTATTATGCAATTTTATAAACTTTCTTATAAATATGTAAGCTAATTAATTTAAGACACTCAAAATATTTAAAATTTACGGTACTTTGACCAGAGATGTAGTTCCCTGAAGTAATATCTTCTGATAACACGAACAGAACAAGTGAACCATGAAAGGAATACACATAAAGTAAGCTAAACTGTAAATCCTCCAAAATTGCAGTGCCATAAAATTTTGTTGTAATTCAGGCAAACCATGAAAGTTTGTTATTTATTAACAAGTAAAAGTTAAAATAAAAAAGATATCTCAACAAAAAACCTTTAATAAATATTCATCACTGCACTGCAGGTCAAGGTTTCCCCGTCCGCAACCACCGATACTTTTTGCTCGAATTACGGATCGACGAGCAAAAAACGAATCGAGCCGATACGGTCAACAAAAAAGCGTCGCTTCCGGACATCTCTGCCGCGCACAAAGCTCGCCAATCCTTTCAAATCCATCAACCCAAAAGCCGGCAATTTAAAAAAAGCCATCATCCACGCACACTGGAGAGCGAGAGGTGCACCTCTAACTCGATTAGGCGCGAGTCAGTCGCGCGAGAGCCGCGCTCAACGAGCGTGCATAACGATTTGTCAGCGCGACCCTCGCCGAGAGTAACTTTATCATCGCGGATGCTGACCCTGAACGGGGGATGAATCGCGTGAGTCACACGCCGGCGTACTTTCCCGGCACGCGGCCAAGAGAAAACAAGCACATAAGCCCCGAGAGAGAGAGAGAGAGAGAGAGAGCTTCCCTCCCGTCTTTCACTTTCCTTCGCCGGTCGCGCTTTTCCCTCACCCCCCCACCGTCAAGCCTTTATGCTGCGCGAACCGCCGCGTCTATATCTATTTTACTTCGGGCTGCCGGTGATTTATGCCTGCGGATCGCAGTTGCTATAGAAATGCGATGGACGCGGAATTAAAATACATCTGCCTCGAGAGCGCCGGAGCTTCTCTTCGAATATGTCGGCTTAAGTGTTGTCGGAACGCGCTTCAATTGGGCGTGAGAGCTTTCTTCGGGGGTGTTCGGCGCTTTTCTTTCATGTCAATTGATTCTTGAAAGTGGCATTGGAAAGTTATATTAACGAAATAATGAATTTGGAGAGTAAATTTTTATTTAGTTATAAATAGACAGAATTTTCAGAGCACAAATATTTCAAAAGGGTAAAAGTAAATAAATTATAAATTAATTTTTTTAAATATTAACGACGAAAACTAATTAAGTCTGAAATTGCTACTTTGTATCACGAAGGTTGATTACAAACGCCATTTTTGTTCGTCTGTAGACAAAGAAGATCAAAGCACAGACAGTTTGCAAAATTAACTATCTTCTTACTACAATTTACGAAACCATAATGAAAACGTCGAATTACGAAATTCACCACTCTGAAAATGATTTCCCATTCTCTCGCCGAAAAATCAACATAAAGTGACTAAGATAGCACTTCAATCCGACTGCCGAAAATAAAAAAGCGGCAATAAATAGCTCGTAAAACTTTCGAATTACCCAAAACATTAATACCATCCCGGAAAGGCATGAAAAAAACATCGGAGGGTCCCTCTTTTTTCACTGTCCTCCGCTTCTCCCTTCGTCCGCAAGAATACCAGCCCGTGACGTCACCCCGTCGGCGGCGCCCCTCCGGAAAAGTCTCGCGCGCCCGAGGAAAGTCACCGCCGCGGAGGAGGAAGGGGAGGAGGATCTTGCGCGGCTCGCTTTCCTTTTTTTTCTCAGGCGACGCGACACGCGAACGTCGCACGCACCGCTCGCGCGCCAATTGGAAAAGTCATTAGGCTGAGAGCGCGACTGTTAAACTATTTTAAGTTAATTGCCTCGTTATGGACGAGCCGATATGTAGGCTAGGGATATTAATAAAGCCCGACGACGAAAGGGGGATGGGCGCTCTTCGCGCGATTCTAGAGGAGAGCTTGGCCTTTTTATCGCCGAGCGCCTTCGGGGGAACGGCGCTGGTCGCCGCTCTCGGCCGGAAAATTGCTCCTGTCTCTGTTTTTTTTTGTTATACGTGGCTAAGTTGTGAAGGAAGCGATATGTTTCAGGAGAGTTTTATGAAGTTGAGCTCGCTTTGCAAAGTTGTCCAATTTTAGTGGTTTTATTGGAATTTATGAGTTTTTCCAGGAAGTGTCGCTGATAAACGATTGAGGGTAATATAAAATCAATTTTAATATATTTATAATTTCGTTCATTTATTAACGAAACTTTAACATTTCCATGAAATTATTCACACAAGTGCACTTGGAAAATAGAAATGTAATAATAGTACACTGAGAAAAATGTTATTTCAAAATTTATTATAACTTCATTAAAAATTACTATATTTTATGATAAATGGAATG
>JAWWEM010029460.1:0-16925 GCA_035582935.1 Ormyrus thymus | reverse complement strand
ATTCGATAATTCGATAATATTAGATGGAAAGTACTCAGACTTGACTCTCTTTTATACTTTCGTCAGAAAGTAAATTTATTTTACAACTATACATGGATCACGCATATTTAACAATTATTATTGTCGCAGTTTAAAAATTATTATCGCAGAAAAAATTTTTTCCCCAACGAGGAATCCAACCCTAGACCTCCGCATTATGAGGCAAACGCTCTAAACCATTACGCTACGCAACGCTTACAACCGAAAAATTTTGATTTCAGTTATACGTCATCTTATAACTTGTACTGAAAAATTAATGTAGTTGCTTTAATTTTTCTAAATAGAAAGTAGCCATATTCTGCTTCAAAAGCGTGACGAAAGTACGCAATGCTTAGCTAGCGATTAGTCAAAAAACTAAACCAGAAAACGCATTTCTGACTATTCATTAGTCAAAAACTGCGTAAGTTTTCTACCAGGGTAGTGGTCCCCATTAGTCCTTATACGTTTTATTTATAATATTTGTTAAACTTATCTGCATATAATTGACAGAAACTTTTTTAAATTTTACTGTATACAGTATATCATAAATTTATCCGGACGTATTTCATTGTAAATTTTTACTACCTTATATAGCATTTTTTGATACAGAATTTACTTAAATTTTACTTTACCGTATACCAAAATTTACTCGATTGTATTTCAGTGATTATTTGTATAATTTTTACTATATTATATAGACTTTGTTTTTGATACATTGTCTATTAAATATTCATACAAAAAATATTAAATTGGCTGCGTAAATCAAGTTTCTCTTCCGATTCATAAAAATATAGCAATTTTAACTTAAACATTTTTCTTCGTGCAGTTCCAAAGCAACTGATATCAATGAAAATTTTGTCTTACTTAACGCGAGAAGTTAGTTTTTCAGTCACTTATTTAGAGAAAGTTTAGTCCTACTTTAGCAAAAGTATTTTTACTCTTCTTAATATTTTGTCTTTGAAGTTTGGGATTGTCTCATGACTACGTTTGGCCTTGACTTTCGCCAAAGAAAATTTGGCTCACCCTAATTTTTTTACGCAAGTTGCTCTGTAATTTGTGATCTTACTATTTCAAGGAGATACACGGAGAAAAATTTTCGACTAAAAATTGCTATACCTTTGAGTAAAGCGGAGACAAACTTGCATTATCGTAAAAAATTACTATACTAATATACTAAAATTACTAATATACTAAAATTTAATAGAACTATATCAACTTTTACCACAGTTCTATTAAATTTTTAGTGTAGTAATTTTTTAGGATAATGCACGTTTGTCTCAGCTTTACTCAAAAGTATAGTAAATTTTAGTATAACGTTTCGTTCGGTGTACATTGAGAGAAAAAACTAGTAAAAATTACTATTTTTTATCGTTATTTCAGATATGAGAAGAAAAATAATGATATTTACTATGTATTTTGAATAAACTACAATTTTCAATTTTAATATTTATTATTTGAATAGTGATATTTGTTACATGAATAGTATATCTTAAAATCGAAAATTATAGTTAATTAAAAACATCATAAATATTATTACTTTGCTTCTCATATCTGAAATAACGACAAAAGATAGCAATTTTTTCCCTCAGTGTACGAATGTTATTTTTGTAGTAACTATATATAGTATCTGTTTATAAAATTTGTAAACCAGTTTCTAAGCCTATCTAGATTTTTCGCTATTCAAGCCTTATTCTTCTCAGTTTTAATATTCACTAGAAGAGATGTCCGGTGTATTACGGAAATCTATTAGATTTAATTTTGCTACGTATTCATTTATGGGAAAATTTTTTAGTAACTAATTTAATGAATTTAGAAAAGAGAAAAAGACAAAAAGTAAAATTCGAGTAATAATGGTTTTTCTAAAAATGATCAAATCTGTCAGAAGGAACACAGTCACAATAATTCATAGGTGCGTTTAACAACTGTCGGTGCCAATGTACCTGCAGCAGTAATAAGTAGATGTAAAAACACCTTGAATACCTAGTGATGCAGTTTCTACATGATTACACCAATGAATCTTTAGATTTTAGCAGGATCCAGCGTTATAACATTCATAAATAAATTATACATTAAATTTAATATCTTAATTACTGTAAATGACATGAAATACTATCTTACGGTACGGTATAGTGTGGTAAATGATTATGGTATTTTATGGTGTCAAATAGTCATCGCGGGGCAAATAATTGTTATTAAATTTTATGGTGCTTAACACTTGCTCTTTTTAACTTACTTAATTATGGAAAACAATCCCAAACAATGTTCAACACATACAGCATACATCGAATCAGATGCACATAACATAAAGACTGTTACAATGCAAGCAACACAATCAAATATATAAATTTTTCCGTAATGATAATCTCGATCTACGGTGAATTCTCCATTTAATATAAAAATTCGATCTCGACTTTGATTGAGTGGAATAAATACATCTAATATTATAGGTGTCATTGGCAAAATGATAAAGAAAACCAGAGCTGAAGACATATAAGCTGAAAGGTAAAATATAAAAGATTAAAATTTGTTGGAATATTATTAGTGAAATATTTTAATTTCATCAAGTAATAATGCTTTAGAATTTTTGATTTTTAATTAAATTCTTTGCAATAATTGTACTTTGGTAAAATAAAAAAATTGTTTTATGTTAACGAAATTTATATAAAATTATATACTTATGTAAACAATAGTAATTTGTCTTCCTCTTTCAGAATATTTTATCAGAATTTTTTTTTCTCTTTCGTCAGTTACTATCTGCCAATTTCTAGCTACGGAATCGTAAAGAAATTTCAGCTGGAAAAATTTGAACGTTTTATTCTTCTTAAAAGATATATTGGACTGTTTTAATTTAGTTAACGAATTTACCTTTTTATCAATATAAATGCCTGTCATTACTTTTAAAGTTACACCACTGAGATAAGTGAACAGCCCTAAATTTTCCAATACACTATCAACATCAACACCAACATTTTTCTTCATACTTAATACCTGCACATTACATTATATATTTTTTTAAAATTTCCAAAATCATCTCCTTACGGCAAAAAGTGTTTAAATTTATCAAATATGACAAAAATACGAGAACCCACCTGAGGAATCATTGTAATAACTAAAGCAGTAAGCACACAGATACGCTTATAAAGTTTTTCCTTAGCATTTTGATAAGGCCACAATCCAAGACTTGATTGTAAAGCCTTATTGATTTTAAAATAGCGACTGTCGAAGATGTCCATGACTGTGTGATGGGAGCGGTAACTTTTTCACGCGGAAAAAGATTTGAGAGTTTATGTTTTCTTTACACTTCAAAAATTATATATTAATTTATCAATATTTTATTCTGTTTAATATTATAGTAGGCTGTGCATTTAATTGCATCATTTTTCATTCTAAAAAAATTACTCATATAATGTGCTATTATGTCTCAATTTGCATATTTAAATTAAAGCCGCAAATTATTTCTGCAATTACCGGCGAAGGGGTTGAAAATTATTTTTCTTAATAAAGAGCACGATTCAACTTGCTTCAGAAATTCGTTGGTAAAGTAACATTTGTTGAACTAAAAAAAATTAAGCTTTATTGTGCAATCTCCAGTCCACGTAATAGATAGAGTTTTCAAGCAAAGCATTCTCTTATCTGCAAGTATGGCTTCCTTCAGAAAAAAGCTGCACATTTGCCAGATGCGTCAGTATAAAAAAGAAGTAACATTTGTAAGTACTTTTTATTTTTAAATTTATGTAATTATAAAGTACTTTAAATAAATATCTATTAATTTTACTATTTAATTGTAGGCTAAAATTTTAATCAATCAATTTTTTGTTATGTTGTTTATTGAGTATTTTATACAATAAATGACTAACAAGCAAGGTTTTTCAGGTGCACCTCGCCGATTTCGTACATTCTGTGATATGTTGTAGCGCATCAAAAATATTCGATACATGTTTTTTTATCGGCCATTTAAGGGGTGAAAATCGCCCTTAAATTTTACTCCTAAATACCTTTTTTTTAATGAAACCGCCACTAAAATGTTTGTATTAAAAGGAGGTCTTATGTGTAAGACTTTTATTTAAAAGAGTTGCATTATCCCTTATTTTCTATGATGTATAATTATTATATATTTTGCGCAATTTTTCCATCAAAATAAATAAAAATTTTGAATCGCATTCAAAATAAGTCCATCGAGTACAAATTAAAACAAGCATAGCACAGTTTTGGTCCTTATTCAGAGACGGCTTCAATCTTCTGGATTTTGATATTGCGGTATCTAATGTAGATACAAATCAGCTTTGCTTGATTAGGCACTCACAAGCTTGTGCACGAATGTCAAAAAATGAAAATAGTACATTACTCTACGTGTAATGTAACAATTAATTATTAGCTGAATTATTAATTTCAGCTCTTGATCTTTTATATTTGCTACTGGTTTATACTGTATTTTAGTAAAAAAGTAATTTTTACATCATAATGTTGTAAGATTTAGAAGAAGCTCTTTTAGCAGGCAGTGGCACCGAAGACCATTTATTGCAAGAACTTATTACTATTGGAAGGTTGTTTACATGATGTAATTCGCAATGACATCTCAACATTTAATTATCAGATGTTTTTTAAAAGATTTTTTCGTAAAAAATGTCAAGTATGTACTAATGCAACTAAATAATAAAATAATTTGAAAGTCACAAACGGAAAAACTATAAAAGCATTTTTTTTTCGTTTTTGATTAAAAACTAATATTCTTAAAATTTTACTTTTAATTTTTGCTTTCTATATGTGATTTGTGTAAAGAAAATGTAACGAAGGATTACTTATTGAATAGGAATTCAAATATGAAAATCCATTCAGATGAGGATTTTGAATTCCACTATATATACCACTTTGTCAAAAAGTAGAAATATTAAGAGCTCTCTGTGACTTTCGGCTCGACGCTGAAGACGTAGTAAGCATCACCTTTCTTACAGCGCAAAGCAAAATTAAAAAATTTAACTTGTGAACTAAAGCACTAAAAAGTACAATCTTAAAAATTTTAATCGTAAAAAAGAATCTTTTATGTTTAATAAATGTGGTTTGAAAAAAATGAATTTAATACACTGTAAATTGTATATAAAAGTTATTAAACGCTATTATTTAATTTTTTTTTCTGAATTCTGCCTATTAGTGCGCTACATTGATACTTCAAACACCGTTTCCCAAAAACAAAAAGCCAGACCAAGGTACAAGTAACAAAGAAGGCGTCGGGATAGATTGGCAAAGGCGGAAAAGGAGGAAGCCTATCCAATTTATGGGAGGGAATATAAAGAAAGAGAAAGTAATTGGCAAGTAGTGTGCTTTACACTTCAGGATTGGAGTCGTTTAGTTGAAAAATTTAAAGGTTTTGTAAATAATTTTTAAATATTTATAATTTTTATTTCCAAAGCTCTTTGATATATCTTATTTAAATCATAAAATATATTCTTTTGAAAATTAACATTTTAAAAGTTGTTTCAAAATAAATATTTAATTTTTTAGGATCACGCCACTGAACTCCCTAAACTTTTTGAACTCAAAGAGAGACAGCAAAGACGTAGGATTTTGCAGTATGGATTAGTGCTCGAACCGTCTAAAGTCGCGAAAACGAAAATGTTGACGAACCAACCATGGTTAAGAGCAAGATCGAAACAAAATCGAGCAAAGAAGCAAAGAAGAGCGCAACAAGTCAAGCATAAAAAAATGTTAAAGTCGAAGAAGTCGTGCTGCCACCGGTACCGAAGAAAGGTCGGCAGACTAACAACTCGTTGGCATCTGCCGTTGGGCAAATTCTTATTGATACAAGTGTATGTACAATGAGCCATTATCGACGAGAATCCTTTCAGTAGAAGCTGAGATCCAAGCTTGTACACACAGACATTTTTCAAAAACAGTATATTTTGAGTCCTGGCGTCTCAAAATACATTTATAATATGTTTTTACAACTCCAAAAATTACTATCACAAAGCTTTATCTCTAGGAGGAAACAAACCTAAAGTGGACTTGTTTCAGGATTTTCAGCAATGGCCCCTTTTAACCGGGGAAATCAGGAACAGGGAAGTTTGGGGGTTAATTTCTCATCCCTTAAATGGCCGAATGGTCCGATAAAAGAAACACGTATCGAATATTTTTGATGCTCTACAAGATATCACAGAATGGACAAAGCCGACGGGGTACACCTGAAAGACCTTCCTTGTAAGAATGAGAATGCAAATTTTTCAAAAATATAATTTATTAATATAAACATTTTCTCTTACTTAAATTTGATAATCTGTCTTCATTAATTAATCTTTATACGACGAGTTACACATTCAAAGTGTAGAAATGCCCTAAATATTTGTGGTTACTATTATAAATACTCATAAATTATAATAATAATAACCCAGTTAAAATACCAGTTCCGTGAAATGTCGCGATGATCTCTTTTCTTACATTAATTTTAACTAGAGAAATTGACTTAGATTACAGATTTAATACACTCAGCCGGTATAAAATAAAAATTGAAGGTAAGAGTTGTTAAAAAAAAATAGGTTCAATACTTATTATGGAAATTCTTAAACCGATTAATGGAATGGAAGAAAGGGGTAAATAAAATAGCGAAATTAGTATGATAATTTATAACGATCTTTAATTTTCCTAAAACGAACTAAGCATATTTTGTATCAAGGAACCAGTCCTTTCATTTATTTAAACTTATGCACTACGATAACATTAAACACTTAAAGTATATAAAACATTTTTTTGTACGACGGTATAAATAAGTGTTAAGAAATTCACTTGAATGGAAGATGGATTTCCTAAAAAGAACTTGGTACAGCAATAAAATGTAATAAATTTAACGTAAAAATGAACTTTCTCCCCTCGCTCTCGTCTTTTTCTTTCTCTCCGCGCTTAATTCATTCGCTTTTCCAACGGCTACTCCTATCGGCTCCGCGAATCATCGCTTACTGCTTTGCTCTTGTTTTTCTTCTTCTCGTCGAGCTGCTTGAGGAAGGCCGTCGTGACCACCTTGTGCCTCCACTGGCTGAACGAGCTCATCATTTTTTCAACAGCCTCCTTCATCTTAGCCTCGGGTTTATCGGTTTTATTGTCGGTGGCCGCGTTGTTCGCTCTACTTTTGCGTCTTTCTTTGGTTTGTTCGCCGTCGAAGGGGACATCATCGGACCGTCTCTCCAACTGCACGGATGCGGGAGTCGTGGCTTCCTTTTCTTCCACGTCGAGGCCCTCTTTGGGCGACGAGCGGCTGACGTTCTTCCAGGACTGGCTGGCCGTCATCGACATGATGTTCTGCATGACGTCCGCGCTGTCGTTCTGGAGGTCCGGAGCCGCCACCTCGCGAAGCGCACCGGCGGCGATTTTTTGGAGATCGGCGCCTCCGTCGAAGTGCTTGTCAGCGGAGTATCGGTTTCTCGGCTGCCTGGAGGTGCCGTCGGGAAAAGCGCCGGGAAAAGAAATGCGATACGCATTTACCTGGTGTCGCCGAGGAGGTTGCCGCTCGGTCTTGCCCGCTTCTGTAATTTCATCCAGATAATTCAGCGACGGCTCGAAGCGCGGAATTTCATCCTTCGCGCGGTTACGCTGCCGCAGAAGGGAAACGGCCGGACGAAAGCTTTCACTTGCTGCTCCTGTGCCGTTCGGGTAGCCCTGCCTGCGGAGCGAGGTGTAGCGCGAGCCGCTCTTTTCCGGTGAATCGTCGGCTTTGGCCGCTGTGTCGTTTCGGGAGGACTGCTGTTGGGCGCTTGGTGAAAACGGCACCGAGCCCTTACGATCAGGGTCGAGGCTGCGTCTGTAGTTGCGACCTTGGCGATCGAGAAATCGGCTCTGTTTACAGGCCAAAAACAGATATGATACTTTTAATTGAAATAATATAAATTAGTTACTGTTTTGTTTGTCACGCGAAGAAGTAATGAACTTAATGTTTTAAACTGTATGTATTGACTAATAATGACTTTATTAAATTAATAAGATTAATCGAGGATTTTAATAAAAATTTTTATTTAACGAAATTTTAGCTAGCAAATGACATTAAAGTACTTCTAAGTGCAAAGGCATAAAAATCAAAATTAAATGCAAGATAAATATAAATGAATGAAATATCAACCGGAAAGCACAGTATTGAGAGTATTGGATGAATTGATCTCATTTACTAGTTGCAGTGTTCCTTTTGAAATGTCGACATTTCGACATTTCAAAATGAAGTAATGAATGTTAATACCCAATGATCATTGGGTGTTAACTTTCGCGTCATACAACTTTTTCATCGTGTTTTTAATTTTTTTACAAATTATAAAAAGGCTCAAAAATAAAGAAGACTACATTTATTGCTAATAAACTCGCGATAAAATTAATTAAAATTATTATTTTTATAATACTGTTTTTTCTCACCCAAACTACTCTAGGTGGTTCAGACCCGGATTGTTTTAAAACCATGACGGAATATTTGGATTGCGCTTCGATATTTGGATTTGGCATTGGAACAAAACCTTCATCGTGTGAGTCATGGGAATTCTTCTCCTTTATTGAATTTTCTGAATTGATTAGTTGCCAAGGGTTTTCATTAACGAGTTTGGAAAAATCTTCTCTTTCGTAGTCACTTATCGCTTCATTCGAAGGTGATTTTGCCGATGACGCTTTACTGTTTTCAAATGTGATATAAACAATAAAGTTTCGAATTTAAATGTGAAAATCGTTTTCACAAACGTTAATAAGACGTTAAAGTTAAGTTAAGATGTTAAAGCATCAAATTTTATTCAAAGATTAATTAATTAAATGTGCAGGTCAGAATAATAATGAAACAGTCACATAATTTTTATTTTGATATATTCCATACTAAAATTATAAATGAATAAAAAAAATCAATGCTTTTTTATTTAGCGCTACTTTTTTCAATCATCAGGAATCTAAATATATCCACGACTGAATTTTCGGAAAACGTGACTGCCGCTACTGCGAGCCAGCCAAACCTTAAAGTTTCCATTGGTACAAGAAAATTGACATACCCGTCAGAGTGCTGATTAGCATAGTACGGGTGGTGGGTCTGCTGCTGAGTCTGGTGAGATGACGTGCTTTGAGAAGAATGACCTGCATCCTGAGGCTCTCTATTTATAAGGTGAATAACCACATGGTTTATATCATCGTCTAATTCAGCCTGCCTTATGAAGACCTGATTTCCCAAACCAGGAAACTCGATAGGGCCGATCAAAGGCGCAGGACCGTCAGACTGGTTCCCAAAAAAGTCCGGCATCCAGTCTGACCAGCTGCTGCGCGGAGGCTTTTTAATCGGCTCGAGAATCATGGCTTTGGCTTTCCTCGCCGTCTCCGGTTGGTAGCGTTGCACCGCTGCATCGGCAGGAGAGGCGATGTTGTCCTCGAGAAAAATATCGTTCCGGGGACTGAGAACCGAGCCATGACGAGGTACTCGTACGACCAGTCTAGGAACGTTCGCAGCTTGCGAGTAGGGACGATTGCGAATAACCCTCTTGGCGTTGGATGAAAACAAAGGTTGCCTTGTAAACCTGGCTTGAGGACGTACTCTGGCGATAAAAAAAATAATTGCACCGGTAAACAATTAGCTTCTTAACGGCCAATTAAATTGATTTCAGTCATTTATTTTTCTATTTATTAACAATGATAAATAATTAAACTGCTTATTTTCGTATTTATTAGACACTTTTAAGGATTTTAAGCAACATCGCATCAATTCTATAATTTTATTTTAAAATCTTTGTACTACTACTTAGTTGACATTTTGGCCACTTGACGAAAGGGCTTTATTTTATCCGATTAAAAATTCATTGATTAAAATAATTATTCATCCATAAAAAGCCCACGTAGACAATTTTGTTTATATTATTAATAGTTGGTGAATATTTGTCAAACACGCGTTAATTTAAGAATAATCTTAATCTTATATAGTCTTATAACTCAATACTCTCAATCACTTTTACGCAAAATTGTCATGATGAAATTAAAATGACAGACATTTATAATAGTTTTAATAATTAATTAAGGAGGGGAACTACAGTAAACAAAAATTTGTATTTTTGACTTAAAATAAGAAATATATTGCAATAACTAAAAAGTAGTTTTTAATGTATTATGAATTAAGTCTTGCATTTCACAATAATTTTAAGAAAAAATTGAGCTCATCAAATATGTCGATAATCTTTATTTTGCACAATAGTGATAAATATAAAAAAATTATTTTTCTATTACAATAAGAAATTCCTGTTCGGTTTACACTTGACAGCCTGCAAGTAAATATCTATAAATATATATTTCTATAAATCTATAAATGTTATTCAAGTAATGTTCGAATGATTAAAATAAAAGTTAAAGTTTAAAATTCTCCCCCTACATATATTACCAGTTTAAAATAATGAGTAAAGATTATTATTTATTCATTAGTAATTTCTTGAACTTGAAAACTGTAGTTTTAATACTATTACAACTTAATTTGTGAGATAATTTCAAAACTTTTAAATAAAATTTTTTGAAACTATTCTATTATTATTAATTAAAAATTTAATATATGTTTCAGTAATTACGTCAATAATAATTAGTTACAGAGAAAGTTTTTATTATTATTTTTTTCATTACTTAATCATTAGCAAAACGCTGCTATATTAACATATATTGCCATACTAATATAGAATTCAATGAAATAAAAAAAATTTCAAAAATTTGCTGTGTAACTAATAAAAAGGTTTAACATTTTCAAATCCACGCAACACTCAAGGTTATTAATCGTATACTATAAATATATTCTTTAGTTTTATCAATTTATCCATAAGTTCAATAACAATGCAGGCAAAACTTTTTGACAATATTTTTATTAGGATGAAGAAAATAGATTAGAAAATCGAATTTACCATGTTCTAAATAAATAACTAGTAGAAAAATAAAAATTTAATGTTAAAATTTATGAAAAGGGTACATTATTTACTAACAATTGGATCTTAATAGATTTTATTTTAAAATGAAATCACAATACTCTGTAACAGTTAGAGAAACTGAATGTACCAAAAACAAAGAAAAAAAATGTATATAAAAAAAAATTACGATACCTCATAGAATTGCCATTATCTGCTATGGCAATCGAGAGCAGAAATGCACCAACCTGTGAGAAAAAATCTACGTAAATTTCATTGACACTTGTAAAATTATATTTGCAAGAAACGCAATCCTTGCTTCAAATTAGAGACGAGAAGCTTGTAATTTATTTTAAATTATAATTAAATAAAAACTAATTGTTTATCTTTTCGTTGCACATGATTTCAGCTACTCATTAAAAGAGTAAAAATTGACGCCCGTCGTTTAAAATCCCGTAAATAAACCGAAAGCAATACTCGATAAGTTCACACTATAACTAAAACGATCACATATCACCCTGAAAACACTCAACAAAGTCCTCGTACGAACTCTTCCCCGAGATCCGCACCGAACTCCAGCTACTAAATCAACGGCACGGCACTCACCATAATAAAGCACACGATCCTCATCTCTCACAAGCGCACCGGACGACGAAAGACGGCAAAAGCGAATCTCCGCTCTCGGCTTTCCGAGAGCAGGACCAGGAGGTGTGCAGATACACGCTGCACCGCGGCAAAGTACTGTCCACTGGCTCGCGGTCACATAATACGCTGTCTTTTAAAGGCCGAACGTGCTCGCTCCCCCTATGTGCAGGCGCGCCGGGAGATTAAGAATTTTCTCCGATTCAACGAACGGATAGAAAACTGGAACGCGATACGCGGGCAAACCACTTGCGCTCTCGAAAATCCTCCCCTCCCCCCGAGCGCCGATACGTACTTGCGCTTTTCTCCCTCTTTCCGCCGACACCGCGGATATCTTGACAAACCAGTCGCGCGTCGTGTGAAGCGCGTGGTGGAGCTCGATTTTCAGAAAAAAAGGCCGGAAAGCGCGGCATGCACCGCGTAATGTCGATGAACTGTTCCTGGCGGTGTCTCCGGGCGACGTTGCCCTATTCCGTTTTTTTTGTGTACTCGATCGTGCGGCTTTTTACTTTCTTTATTTCGGCCTTTTCCTCGAATCATCCTCGCTTTTACTTTAGTACGTTTAGGGAAAGTATACGAGAGAAAAATGTCACACTGGGTGCAGAAGCGCCGTTGCGCAACAAGTGCGGAAGAAGAGTATTTCGCGTGCCGGCATTGAACTCGCTGCTGGATGTTTATAAAGATCGTACTGCAGTAATAAGCTGTCTCAAGTCGATTGTGGCGAGTTCGTCAAACGTTAAATCTCCATTTAAAATGCTATTATGGGTTTAACTACGGTGCAATTAAAACTTTCTGTAAGGTAACAATGTGATTAATCATTTTCTTAACTGCGACCTGTTTAATATTTACTTAAATGACGACAAATTATCGTTTTACTGAGAAGTATTAGCACTTTAAATTGAGATTTATTGATAGAGCCAAAACTCATTTCTCGATTTTTATCTTAATAACTAATATTAAAAATTTAATAATAATCGACAGCTATATTTAAAATTATCCCGTATGTTATAAAAAAAGTATGTTGGTACCATCAGCTATTAGCTGTTTTTTCAAGGGACAATATTTAAAAATAACGTATATCATCACAAAGCCTGAAGTACTTTCAATTAATTCGCGTTAAAAATTTATTTTGAAATATATATATGTACGCTGAGAAATATCCGAACTACATTTTTATGTTGCTAAATAGTTTTAAAATTTTACGCTTTCTTAGCATTATGAGTTTTGGTGTTTTATTTACTTCCCGCTAAGAAAATTATCAATCAGCACGTATTAACTTGAAACCTATAGATTAGCATTTCTGCTCGAATAAATTGTCTTTTTGCATCAATGGCGGAACTAACGATAAAGAATTATATCAATTTTCTTTCAGCTTGGAGTTAAATCTTTACTCATTAAGTAAAATAGAGTGTGAAAGTACCTGACAAGATCTATTTTGTCAAAGTCTAATTTGATAATCGTTTAAAATTATGCACTTCTTTATCTTGCGTGTATTTGTTTCCGGGGAAATAAAGACTTCGAGTTTCGATAATTTTCAAAAAAATTGTATAATAAACTGCACGTATCTTAATTATTCTTAATTAAATGAAAAATTCAATTAAAAACGTATTCTCATACATAATACAAAAACTCTAATCAAATAATAGTGTAAAAAGATATAATTTTAAACGGTGTATTCAACGCTATAAGATTTATAACAGCTTCACTTATATTAGCTGACACGGTTTCAAGCAGGAGAGTAACGAGACTCTTATCTTAATCTTAATTAATCAAGCATCATCGCCGTAAAATTGTAATTTACGCTACGTAATTTTACTTAAAGAAGCAAAGCAGCCAGTATAACAACCGCCGTCAAATCCTTAATTATGTGTTTTGAATTTAAACCTTTATTTCGTTTTATTGGCCACAATGCTCGAGTACTGATTTTCATTTTAATTTTCAGTTGAGTGCTTTCCCGATAAAGCCATAATTTTCTGGAAATTAAATTGATTACTTCGCCTACTTAAATTAAAAATGTCTCGTTCCATCTTATTTGTGCACTACGGGAAAGCAAGTTAAACGTACCGAAGTGTATGCGTGTAGTTAACGAGTTCGATTTAAGTAAGAGTTCGAAAAAGGATTATCAAAGCAGTAAGGGCAATTATAATTTCCGGTAATTTCTACTTCTTAAATTACTTTGAGCTTCTGTGCTATTTCATAAATACATTTAAAATAGAAAGACACATTTAAGTTTTATTCTATCAACACTTGTTAATTGTTCCAAAAACTTGTTTCTGAAAGAATGTATATAGTACAAATAGTTTGAAGATTGATTAATTCAAGTGGTAAAGCAATGATAAAGCATTAAGTGCAATTAAAATTGTCCAGGAACTAGTTTGACTTAAGTTGACCAAACTTGTAGATCATCGAGCCTAAAAAGAAATGAGCGATTAATCAATTGCTGTACAACACTTACGGTATATTATACGGCAGTTTCAAGTGCATGTTTATATCGCAACTTTCAAAATGATAGCTCTTTTTTGTATTCATTTTATTACGTTTAAGAGATTTCTCCCGCGCTTGCAAATCTGGAATAGTCAAAAATATCTTCACAGCTCGTAAATAACGGCGGACCATAAAATACCCACACCAGGAAGACGAAATGAAAAATTGAACTGATATTTGATTACCTTGAAACATTATACCAGTGAGATTATAATATAAGTTCCTATATGCAGTCGTCGTTGTTGACGTTAATTTTCCTTACAACTCAGTCAAATTTATGTACTTTCTAAAGTTCGCTAAACCTGCCACTCAAAGTCCACCGTAAACAGCCAACAGTGATTTAATAAGCTGATATATATTTGAATAAAAAGCATTTTTCATTTTTATCGCGCACGGAAAATCCAAAGACTCGTCGACAATGTTGAAATTCCCAGCGCGTTCAAAGTGGACTTTCAAAAATTTCACGCAGCCGCTTGTCTAATTGAGTTAATTGCCTCATTGAACTGATTTCGATTACACGCTTTGGGAAACGTAAACAGAGCCTCGAGCGCGACTGTTCTACATTAGAATAACCGGGGAAATAAGAAAGAGTCGCTGAACCGGTTTGACAAAGCGAAGAAAATTCGTGACCGAAAAAAGGAAAAGCGCGCGAAATCTAGATAAGGGCACAAATACTTTCTACTTGCAGGTTCTAGATAAGTCCGGCGCAGCGGCGCGGCTTCAAAGCTCTCATTATGTTCACGGACAAGGTCGTTACACCCTGCTCTGCAGAAAAGCAGCCGCCGCGCACATCCCTCGCGTAAAAGTGGCTTAATTGCCGCCGCGAAGCCGGTTCCGAGCGGTCCACTTTGCTTTACGACTTCATAGAGCTGCGTTCGAGCGTAATGGCTTTACGTAGACGGCGGTAGGCACGCGAGCGCGGTCATGCGTACTTTGCCGCTTGATTTACGAGCTGTGCTCCGACCCGAGAAACTCCCGGGCCGTTGGCGTAGGTCGACGTGGAAACGATGCTTCGCTCGCCTTTCTGGGCTGGACGAGTTTTTCCGCGATTTCGATTGCGACGATGCTCGATTCTCGATCTCGGAGCTTTTTTTCTCTCTCTTGTCGTCCCGAGTTAAGTAAGATTTTCAGCTTCATTTTTAGTAGCGGATCATTTTTAATAACGGATATTTTCAGAATGCTTTTTGCGTGGTGCGACTTGATGACTGATTGGTGAGAGTGAAGTAGCTAATTAGATTAATTAATGCGTCTATTTAATGCCGGGAACGATTTATCCAAAAACGTATGAGAAAGCCGGAAGATATGCGGATATATACTAACAAGGAGAGTGTACGACATTTGGGTAATGGATTTTCCTATAACTTTGGGATGTGTTTTATAATGTTAAAATACGAAGGTAGCCGTGTCCGTTTAGCTTAACGTTCGATTTTTCAAAAGTTATGTGCTCCTTTAGCGAAAATCTAAGAAAAATCGATTTTTGTTTAATCACTTATAACTTCTCAACTATTAACGGTATAGTATTTTGACTCCTGGCATTTGAAAGGTGAGATCAAATCCTATCGATTAAAAAAAAAGACATACAAAAACCTTTATTTGTTCAAAAGTTATAGTCAAACAAAGAATGACCATTAAAATAACATAAAAAATCTACTCATGTAATTTTAGCTTAATTTTATTGTAAATTTTTATTTAGCTATAACTTTTGAACAAATAAAGATTTTTGGATATGTTTTAATGGATTTGATCTCACCATTCAAATGCCGGGAGTCAAAATACTGAAACGTTAATAGTGATTAAACAAAAATCGGTTTTTCTTAGATTTTCGCTAAAGGGGCACATAACTTTTAAAAAATTGAGCGTTAGGCCGAACGGACACGGCTACCTTCGTATTTTAACATTATAAAACATATCCCAAAGTTATAGGAAAATCCATTACCTAAATGTCGTATGAGTTTTCAGTGCTTAAATTAGATAATGCTTTGCCCACGGCGTAAATAATTGTATTATTGTAGACCATTTTTGAGAGAAAGTAATCCATCAACTAAATTTGTTTTACCTATTATACATTAAACATTTTGCAAAAAACATTACTAATGAATTTTCATGATTCCATCGTCAATGAAATTTTGATTATTTTTAAAAATTAATTGGTATTTTAAAGACAATATTGGGTCCTTTCATGAAAAAGTTTTTTTGATTTCATTATATCCTTCTAATAGAATATTAAAAATAATCGATACGTATTTTTTTCTTTTTTCAATTCAATGATTAATAACAAAGACATCGCACGTCGAAAATTCGCGTGACGGCACGATTGAACATAATATAGATTTACTAGGCCGAGATGACGTACGTCAAATTCTTATAGTGATTTTTAATGGGTTATATCTTTGTTAATAAAAGTTGAAGTAAAAAAAGAAAAAATGCGCGTCTATTATTTTTCAATTTTCTATTTGACGGACCTAATGACACTTTTCGTTCAAGGATCCAATATATATAGGTACGATTTGATTTTTACCAACAATCAAATTTTGATATTTGTATTCTATTTCCAATTTGTCATTTTCAAAAAAAAAAAAAAAAAATAAGCTGTAAGGTTGCATTGAAATTTCTTGAAGTTTTCTAAACTCATTATTGTAACTTAATAAAATCAGTAACAGTAATAAATTTGTTAAATAAATGATTAAGAAAAACGTAGATATAAAAAAACCGCTGCCAATTCATTGGCACTTAGCTTCCTCCTAACTAATTTATCTTTCCAATAATTATATTAATAGTTCAAATATGAAATATATATTAATGCAGTATTTTAAAAAAATTGAATAAAATTAACTAATTATAATCCTCTCTTAAAAAAGAGATGGCCGAATGTTGTGAAGCCTCTGAAACAGCGACGTGATTGGTTCGCTGATT
>JAWWEM010029449.1:0-16925 GCA_035582935.1 Ormyrus thymus | reverse complement strand
CAATATATAGGAAATATTCGTCCAATATATTTCCCATACATTGCTAATCTCAATATCCAATATATTTCCAATGTGTAACCCATAGGTTAAATTTTTACGCGGGTTGGTGCGGGGGATTAGGCGCAGACTCGGGAGGACCAGTCGGGGATTTGAGTTTAAATAATGACGATGGTTAAATTGCGTGTGAAGTTGGAGCTTATAGATATTAATTATGTTTTTTGCACTCTGATCGTTATTGAGACATCGTTGTTTTTTTCTGTTTTTTTCCGATTTCTCGTTTAGATTTTGATGTGTGGAGAGACAAAACGTGAAATTACGGATTTTTAAATTTGAATAATGATGTAATAATTGCATTTCTTTATTGGCCATTTCAAAATAATATTACACTTTATGTGCAATTTCCTGCGAATTTACATACAAGCAACGCACTGTGACTCTTTAAAAGAGGGCCAATAATGAAAAATTAAAATAACAAATTTATGAACTCGAAGAAATGCTCATTATCCTGATTTGCATCGCACTCAGTGAATTTAAACTCCCATTGTACCAGGATTATAAGCTTATAAGCAATAAAGAAAAAAGAAAGGATAAAAAGCAATCGTATTCTAAGCTTGGCGCTTCTCACTGTCGCTAATCGGAAGCAAATTATATAATTACGTGCACAATCGCATTCTTTAATCAGAAAATAAATCAGCTGAAATTATGGTTTTGATCAATTATCAAAAGACAGCAGGATATTAAGAATCAGTACATATAATACTCATGCTACAATTTTCACGACGTATCTTGAATATACTCTTAAAAAGCGCTTCCGCGCGAGAAGGGCATTTGTTTATTAAAATTTCAATTTTATAAAAATTTGTTATTATCAGCCGCTTAAAAACACTTTACGAAATAACCAGGATATAAAAAGTGCGTTTTGATAACCGCCGGTCCGCCGATGCCGATGTACGTGTCAAAGGGAAAAATCTGTTTTTAATTTTTAATTAACTCGGGAGCGCTTTCGGCGGCCGGCTTTTACGCCCTCGTAAAGAGGCAGCGAGCTTCCTAATTACGATGACGGAATTAAGTGGTCATCGGGGCCCGCCTCGCGGTTTACGAGGACGCTTTATTCTCGACGCGACAGGTGCGATGTTTTTGCGAACGCGCGCGGGGAATTCCGGGATAGGATAATTACAATGTCTAAATTATTTCGCGTACCGTTTGGGTCTTGATATTTTCACCGGGAAGGAGGATGCTGGGCTTAACAGTAAATGATGCTGCGGGTAAACAAAATAGTGGGTAGAGTATTAAGCGTGCGATGTTGCTGATGAAGTATTGGTGGATATACTTGATAATTGCTGATTTTTTTAAACGTTTATATGTTTAAAAAGTTAGAAAGATTTGAAAGCACCTTCTTTCTGAATTTGAAAAGGCGATTATTTTTTTAGTATCTCTTATAATTGAACTTTTTGGAACAAGTCGGAAATCGAATGAGGTAATAATTTATATAAGTATGTCTTTTTAATTTTAGATGTAACCCGAAATGTGTTGCTTCAAGTAAGATACAAAAGACTTCCATAACTCATTAAAAATTTTATTTTATTTATATCTTCGAATCGAAATGCTAATTTACCTAACTATATCTTTATTTTCCAGCTGTTTTATCCGTCAGCTGTCGGTGTGCTTGCATAGCAAAGTAGCGTGCGGTATAGTAGTACTGTCGGTATGTCGGTACTGGCACACTGTACTCGTTTGAATGAATTTCATTCTGGCCACCAGAGGTCGGCACAAGTTTAACAACCTGGCTTCCAGCATACATGAGTGCAGCTGCAACGCGCGCCTATAGCAGTGCTTATAAAAATTACCACCATTTCCTATGTAAGCTCCTTCTTATCTGCAATATTTTTTATGAACATAATGATTACGGACATATAATTAGTAAGTTCAAAAGTCACAAAAGGCCTTTTTACATTTAAATAATCTATATCTGATAAGAAGAGTGTATGACGTTTGGATAATGAATCTTCCTGTAACTTTGGGGTATGTTCTCTAATGTTAAAATATGAAGGAAGCCGCGACCGTTCGGCCTAACGCTTTATTTTACAAAAGTTATGTTCTCTTTTAGCGAAAATCTAAGAAAAATCGATGTTTGTTTAATCACTTATAACTTATCAACTATTTAACGGTAAAGTATTTCAACTCCTGGCATGTAAAAGGTGTGATCAAATAGTACCCACTAAGTCATAATTCCGAATTGAATAGAATTGACTACTGCTTCGAAATATTGGCAGAAAGTTATGTCATAATGTTTATACCATTTTAATCTAGTGAGAAGATAAAAAAGAATATTTTTTAGTCTAAAGGCTTTGGTGAACTGTTTCCCGGCGTACCCTGAATCCCACGCGTAGGCAAAAATGGGTGAAAAAATGGTTTTTAATTGTTTTTAACCACGTTCTACCTTTTTTAAAAATCTGAAAAAATATTCACAAATATTCCTCTTATCGCAGAAAATAGTGCAGAATTTTCTTGAAGCTGCAGGTACGAACCGCAAAAATGTCGGCAACTTCAGAATTTCAAATGGCAACCAAAATTTGAATTTCGCACCAAAATTCATAACTTTTGTTGACGTAAAGGCCACCAAGTCCGAAATATTATGTTTATTTCCTGCTTTCAGGATAGGTAATACCACCGCTTTTTTAAGGGCATCTGGCCAGACAGATTTTTCTATACAGAGATTAAATACATGTACAAGTGGAGCAAGTATATGTTCAGAAACAGTTATGAAGGTTTTCACGTGTATACCATCTACGCGGCCTGATTTATTCTTCGTATTGTTTAATATATTTCTGATTTCCACTGAAGTAGCCGATCTAATGAACATTGAGTTACTGTCAATAAAAGTGTTTGACTGATTTGGAATATCTGGTGTTTTTACATTACTTAGCTTTATGCCTATTGCTTAGCTTCGAGCCTATTTCGCAGAAAAATTCATTAAAGCTGTTAGCTATGTCCTTGGGGTTTTCGATTTTATTGTTAAAATCATCGACAATGTAATCTATTTCCTCTCGCTTTTTTTCGAGTTTTTGCCTAGCTTGGAATTAATTAATTTTCACAATTGTTTGTTTTTCTAAAAAATTGTTACGTTCATATCTAATTTTTGTTTCTTTGATTAATCTGTCTAGTATTTTACAATAGTTTTTTTCGACGTTCATTTTCTGGCTTTTTTCCATTCTTTGTATAATTTTTCTTTTTTTTTTTGCAAGTTACCAATATCGCACTTGTAATCCATTGTTTTTTTGGCTTAGGTTCCTTATTTTTACAATTTGCCCCGTTATAGCTAGCAAGTGTTTAGTATAGTTGTTAATAATGTTTATAAAAACATCTATTGCATTGTTAGGGTTACCTTCACTGATTACATCATACTAATTTATTGGTACCTTGTGTTATTATTTAAAATTATCGAAACTTTTATAAATTAAATGTTCCCACTCAGAAAATTTTGTTTTTAAATATTTTTATTTGTTTTAACAATATAATTTCTGTATAACAGATTACTTACAAAATTTGTCTTACAAATGTATAATACAAAAGACATTTTTTAAAAACAAAAATAATAACTTAAAAAATTATTAAATGTATTAATTTTTATTTGATTGATCACAAATAAAATTCAGGAGATCAATTTGAGTTAAAATTCCTATAAGAGCACCGTTATTATGCTCGTCCAACACAACTGCATATTTATCTTTTTGCAGCATCCTAGATAGTCTTCCGAGAGTTGTGGCTGTAGCAACTTTTCTATATTGCTTTACTAAAGCTTTTTCTGCAGGATCTGTGTTTCTGACTTTTCCAGCAATTAAACTACTAAGTAATTTTTCTAGGGTTATAAAACCTTTAATATTTCCTTCATCGTCTGCCATTGGCATCTGATGAAAACTTCCTTTTTGAAGAATGTCTACTGCTTTTTCACAAGTAGAATGATTAGGCAATATAACTGGTTTTTTGAAAGAAATTTTTGATACTGGCAAATTCCACCACCATTCATTACTTTCTAATGGTTTTGGCGGGTCCTAAAATATGTTTTAAATTATTTAAAATAAATTTAAAATTGTCACTTCTATCAAGTTCAAAACAATGCTTACTAAGAAGTTTCTAGATTCCATCCATAAATCGGAAACAAATTTAGTCATGTAATTTCTAATTCCATCAGGTAAAAGTACTACAACACACTTATCTTCGGAAAGTTCTTTAACAACTTGTAATGCAGCTGCTAAGGCAGCACCACTACTTCCTCCACATAGTAGACCTTCTTCTTTTATAAGTCTTCTAGCTAAATGAAAGGATTCTGAATCTTTAGTCTTGATCCACATATCCACAACATTGCGGTCCAAAACAGTTGGAACAAAGTCATACCTAAAGCAGTTATTATTTAAAGTTTTGTTTTAAATTCAGCAATTGTTAAAAGTTTAAAGATTTTTTAAATGTAAATACCCTATGCCTTCAACATCATAGAATTGTTCTGCAGAATCATTGAGTTCTGCAGGTTCTGCAAGTAAACTTCCCTCGGGATCTACTGCAATAATTTTTATATGAGGAGACAGTTCTTTTAGCTTACGACCAATCCCTGTAATAGTTCCTCCTGTTCCTGCACCAGCAACTACGTAATCAACTTTTCCTTCACACTGTTCCCATATTTCCGTTGCTGTTTGATCGTAGTGAGCTAAAGGATTTCCCGAATTTGTGTACTAAGAAATAAAAAATTTAAATATTATTTTTTGTTAATATGAAATGTTCTATAACTGTTTTTTCTAATATTTACTTGATCCAAAATAACACTGTCTGGAATTTGTTTTTGTAGTCTCTGTGATGTAGCAATATGTCCCTCAGGACTGTTCCAAGCTGCTTCTGTGGGAGTACGAACAATTTCCGCTCCTAAAGCTTGCAGTGTGTAAACTTTTTCGTTGGACATTTTTTCAGGCATAACAATAATGCATTTGTAACCCTTAACTGCAGCTGCCATTGCTAATCCGATACCAGTGTTTCCACTTGTTGGCTCAATAATTGTACAACCAGGCTTTAAAATACCTTTATCTTCAGCATCTTGAATCATCCTAAATGCAATTCTATCTTTTACTGAACCTCCAGGGTTCATAAATTCACACTTAGCAACTGCAAAATCAGGTTTGTATAATTAGAATTATTTAAGATTTTTGAAAAACACAAAAAAAAATTTTAATTATACTTACACATTTGACATTTAATTCCCAGTGATTGTGGAATATTATTGAGTTTAACCATTGGTGTTTGTCCAATGGCATAAAGTATATTTGGTAATAATTTTTTTCTGTTACTTTGCCTGAAATAAAAGATATACTCTTATAATCTACTTTTAATCTTTAAAAATATTTTTTTACTGAAAAAAATTTGCAATCATAATAAAAAACCTAATTCTAAAATGTTTAAAAACTATTTGAAAACAAAAAGCTTTCAATTTTAATTTAAAAAACGCTGCCAACTGATTTTGGTACAATGCTTTCTCATAGAAAACGTAGAAATAATTAATTCATATTATAAATGGAATGTTATGGAACAATTACTATTATCTTATTTATTAAAAGGTGAAATTTAAGTTAAAATTTACCAACATAATTAACATTACATCTTACGTGTCTGGTTACACTAGGCGGTATTATACGATTTATCAAGTGATTTGCAAGCTACTAAAATGTTATAGTTCGTTCATAAGACATACTACGAATTTCTCACTACATTACATGGTATAACCAGGTGAGGTTCCCCTAAAGCAAGTGCATTAGTTCATCGGATGTCCTGTATTATCTATTTGGAGTCAGTTAATGTGAAAAATCTTAGGAATGATACAACTGTTTAAAAATATCGTTAAAATAAAATTTTGACATTTTGAAAAATAAATTAAATAGCACAAAAATCCAAATTAATCGATCAAATTCCTTTAAATTTTCAAGAAGGTGCTTAATACATGTTTACGACAAAAATTTTATAAAAAATGAAGTTTTAATTCAATTATTAAGTAACATACAAACCTTCATTAAATAACTACATATATCTTAAAAGCATGTTTTCTACTAAAGTTAACCTTGAATACAATTAAAAAAAAATAAATGCAACAAAAAATATCAATATTTCCTGGCAAAAGTAGAAAATTAAAAATTTCAAAATTTTCAAAAACCACTTAAATAGCGATGAAATTGAAATTCATCTATAAAAGCATTTGAAATTTTCAAGTAGGCTCATAAAAATTAAATGAAACTTGTGTGCGAAATTTGAAGCGAATGCACAGCGTAGTTTAAAAGTAGTTTAAGAGAAAGTACGTACATACATACACACATACGTACGTATGTACATACATCTGAATATTTTTTAAAAACGACTTTTTTGGACTCTCTGAACCTAAATATGTTTCTACGTCAAAATATGAAAAACGAAAAATGTTGCCGTTCCAAAGCTTTCTTTATGCGAAAGCAATATCCTCTCTTTCTTACCTAAAGAAAACATTCTATATATAAGATAACGTGACGTACAGTGACGTTCTAACGAGAGGGTACTGGTGGACACATTATGAATAACTTTATAAAGGAAAAAAATAAATATTTAGGTACGTTATTTAAACGTTATTAGAACGCAGTCCAATGTTTCTGTTATCTCTTGCTAATATGTAGTCAGCTTATGCGGCTCCGGTTTTTAAAACACGGTGCTTAAATTATCTATAATTATTCCTAATGATAAATTGTACATAATGAATGAAATTGGGTTAAATTGTATTTGGAGTACTGTTATCTTATTAATTGTAAAATTTTTCCAATTTATTTCGTACTGTAAAATTCCAGCAGCACTGCGGCCCAATTGTTCTCACGAAAAAAAGGGCTGTCAAATAAAGGATTGAATAATAGAAAAAAAAAGACGTAAGAGCGGTTTATATAGTGTGTAAGACGTTTAAAGAGCCTACAGAACAAACTAAAAACTTACTCTCTGCGATCCGTATGTGGAGAGTTGGTGTCGTTGGGTTTCCACGTGCAGCGGCTTGGAAGATCTGGTCTAATTAATTCTGACTCCATTTTTCTTCGAAGAAATGTTTAAAATTTGTCAAATGTGTTATATTGAGAATTTTGATATGTTCCAAAATCGTTCGGCGATGGTCCGATAGCACGTTGCCCCACACATGCAGAGAAGTTGGCACGTCGTCAGAGGCTGTAAGCAGAAAAGACATTATAAGTATAGACCGAGGGTCCAATATATTGAAAGTGACGCGAAATCAGAGAGACGCAAATTGAATGTTGTTATAATTGAAAATGTAATTCTTATTATATAATTCTATATTGTTACCGCGAATCAGCCTAGACTACCGTTAACGACAGAATTAATTGAGCCCCAAATACTTTTGCGCCACGTGCTATCGATTCGGTGACGCCGCGCTCACACTGCACGGACGCTTTGGGCTGCGCGTGCAGCTGGGCACGCAGGCAGACGGGTGCGCCGGCAAATTGCGCGGCGAGCGGACAGAAAGTGCGTGCGCGCCTCGGGTCGGTAACGTAGCGCACGCCGTAGGGCGTAGGCACACCTGAGAAAAAGACACGACGGCCGACGAAGGGTACGGGGCACGTATAGGCAGGCCGGCGAACGCCGAACAGCGTGCGCGCCTTTAAATTGAAAAGCTAAACAAAGCAGCCGCGCTCTTTTTCTTCTCTTTATGATTTATTTAATCACTCCAGTGTGAGAGTTGTGCACTAACGAAATTACGCAAGTAAAGTACGGCGTGCGTGTCACGCTGTCAAAGCCCGGAAGAGATGAACAAAATTAGGGGTTCGCACACTGAAAAAAAATTACTTAATTTAAGAAAAAAATTGTATTTGATTGTCGTAAGCTCATATTTACTTAACTCAATAACTATGAATTTTAAAAACAAGAAAATATTTACTTAAGTGAATCGAACATTTTACAGAATTAGGCTCATTAATTATTCAACACTAGTAAATCTTTTCTTATATTAAGAAATTATATTCTTGCTTTAAGAAATTATTTTCTTAAAATAACATAACCACATCTTGCCTGAAGAGTGTGAAATATTGATTCAAGAAAATATTTTTTTTCAATGTAACAAATATTTTATGAAAAAAAGTCATTCATTGTCTTAATTTAAGAAATTATTTTCTGAAAGTAAGAAACTGTACTATTAAAATAAAAAAGTTAATTTTTGTTCCATGTAAAAGATATATTAATTGAAGAAAATTTTGTTTCAAATATATCAAGAAAATATTTTCTTGAATATAGTAATTTTTTTTTCTGTGTACAAGAAAATAATAAAAAATTGTTCAGTTCTTGCTTTAATCCGTTGATTTTCTTCATTCTAGTATATGACTATATTTATTTTTACACACATTTATATAGTTATTAGCACAATTACATATGCTTCAACATTTAAGGTGGGTCGAGCGCGATTCTCAAAGTCAATGAAGACTATATCAGATGTATTTCTTCCGTAGAATCCGATTCTGGTATTAATTTTTCAAAAAAACTTAATTTTGCAATAATTTGTTTAAACAAATTAATTTTGCAAAATTAATGGAAAATTCGGATTCAGCGATGTCTCGAACCCTTTAAATCATATACCGCTTATCTGTATCGTGGCCCAATTCCTTCGGCCTGGAAAAGGGTTAAAGAATCATTCTTTTCAATGTTAAATAATTCTGCGATGATTTGCGTAGAGACCCACCTTAATGGTAACAATTAATCTAGAAATAATCACAGAAAAATTTCGCCCTAAAGGTGCAGGGCTCGAACCAGCGTCCTTCGGATTACAATGTAAACGCTTTACCACTACACGCTACGCCACGTTTACAGATTGAAAATTTCAATTT
Organism: Ormyrus thymus; assembly: GCA_035582935.1. Lineage (NCBI taxonomy): Eukaryota > Metazoa > Arthropoda > Insecta > Hymenoptera > Ormyridae > Ormyrus > Ormyrus thymus. Next base: position 8,049 of record JAWWEM010029449.1, on the reverse strand, counting down.
CTGTTATAAGCAGTAGTATCTAAATATCAGTTCTCATTGCACAGTAGCAAGAATAATAAGGGATTCATGCTTAATTAAGTTTTAAATATTTACAAAAATAGATTATCACTTTTTTATTGGTTTTAAAATTTATTATTTTTTTAATTAGATATTCGAATTTGCGGAAAAGTTTAGGAAACGCTGTTCGCAATTCCCACTTAAAGAAAATATTTTCTTAAACGTTATGTCAAAATATAATCATGCAAAAATTTATAATTTTAAGGAAATATTGTTTTCATATGGGTAAAAATTAAGATTGAATTCGGAACATTTACTAAAACTCAGTTTTCTTAAAATTAGAAAATATTTTCTTATATTTAGTATATTTGTATTAATGTAAGCAAATATTTTTTTAAATTATAGAATTTCAGTTTCTTAAATGATATTTCCTACAACTAACAAATAAACATTTATTTTATTTAAAGAAATATATTCTTGTTTCAAAACATTTTTTGGTACTTATAAGAAATTTTTGTTTGACTAATCAATGATCTAGAATAAAAGATATATCTGTTCAATTTAAATAAATCATGCTCTTAATTTCAGTAAATAGTTTTCTTAATAGTGGTTGCTGTTTTTAAGAAAATCAATTTTCTTTATCCAAAACAACGATTTACTATATTTAACCGTTTTTTATTTAAATTAATATATTTTGTCTTAGTTGTAGAAAATATCATTTAAGAAACTGGAATTCTAGAATTTAAGAAAATATTTGCTTACATTAATACAAATATACTAGATATAAGAAAATATTTTCTTATTTCAAGAAAACTGATTTTTAGTAATTGAATTTTCTAGAAATAAGAACATTTTTGTTTCAGTGCACGCACCATGGCGTGCACTGTTTTTCGCCGAATTCACTAGCATGGAAGCGCAATTATATTTTATTGTTAAATGCTTGGACATAATATATATTATTAATGAACAAAGTAATTTAGTGGTTACCGGAAGTTTCGAAAAATCTTAAATTCCGATGATACTTCCAACAGTGGTGATCCGTGCGGGTATGATAGGTGCCTCCTTGATTGCGGATGCAATACGGGTTTTATTTTCACACAACCAAATTCGCGAGCCGTGAAGCAAAAGGGTGTAGCTAAAATAAATGGTTCCTTTTTGCTTTTAATTTATTTAAGATTTTTATTTTTATTCAGATTCACTGAGTAAACGAAAACAATTCGAAAACGTCGACCGTCACGTCGTCGAGACCTTCAAGGCACAGAGTGCTCCAGTCAAATCTGCTTTCTCTCTTTCTTTCTCTCTCTCTCTCTCTTTCTCTCGCTCTTCCAGTTGGAGTCGGGGACGAGGCTTGACGACAAGTCTAATCTAAGCACTGGGACTTGCTGCCTCAGCACTTACTTCCCCCGCATCCCTGCATGTGCATGTGCGGGGTGTATAGAGATTATAGTTTCCTGGCCTTCAGACTTCTGTCTCACTTCAGCTCAGAAAAGTATGGAGAAGGCAATTATTTATTGTAGGACCATGTCTGTTAGACTGCATTTAATTCACTTGACCGACTGGAATTGGCTGTGTATTTTATTTAATATTTAAATGGATTGAATTGATTAAGTTTCTATTTAATGAATTATATTTAATAATTAATAAACTGTTCTGTCGAAATTTCGAAACGGACAGTGTAAGATGACCGTAAATTCAATCAATCGATCGCAACAATTTGGATTTATTCATTTTTAAATAATGTTAATTTATTATTTCGCATGTTTATAATGTTACTATTAAACTATGAATATTCGATGAATACTCTGACGGGTTATTTTTTGAGTTTTCTGCTTTATAATACGAAATTTGCTATTAGGCTATTACGTGGTGGAGGATGTGCATGCAACATTACCATCGAATAGGCTCATGTGTAGAAATCCACCGTCCAGATGGTGCCAGCTGTCAAGGTTCTCCGGTGGTTCTAATGCTTCCTCTTGCATGCACTTGATGCATTGAATTTTGACTTTGGCTTCGCAGCGGGAGAACAAGAAACACGCATTCTTTATATGTGCCCTTTCGCGCCAAAAGTACTTTTTTACGAGCATTGTCAAATTAGAGTAAAATGTTAAACCTGTACGCTAATACTGCCGTCTACTGCGAGTGCAAATATGCACTTGCTCGCGGCTGAAAATCAATAACAAGGTCCTTTGAGCGTGAGTGATGGCTTTTTATTTTTACTTGTTAATACTTTGTTCCTTGAAACAATAAATTGCGCTTATTAATCAATGCTTATGTAGTATAAACGCAGTATTTTGAGAATATTAGCTTAAATTTTGCTTTGGAGAAATAATTGTACTATTGGTTTGTAGTTTTAGGTTAGTTAAGTGTTTATAAAGTTAAGTTTAACTTTTATTGAAATTCAAAAGTCAACCTTCTTTTATAATCCATTACTACTAGATTTGTAAATGTTATCAATTCTAGTTCTGAATGTTAATCTTAATGTTTGATTTTACCAAAGCAAAATAAAATTTGTGTAAGCCATAGTTTAAAAAAATGATGGAAATACTTTGCTTTCTACTTAAAACTGTATAAATTTTTATATTAATAGTATGTGTAGTAATTTCTAATAATTACATTCTATTTTCCAGTTTAAGTTATCAGTTTGAAAAGCATAATGATACACTACAGTCCATTTTTACATCAACAACAAATGCTAATGGATCCATACTCTTATTATCAGTATAAGGACATGCAAATGTTCTACTCATCGAGTGAGCATCAGGAAGAAGAAAATGATCATACAGGAGATGAAATGCCTTCTGAAACATCGGGTGATCAGAGTCCCCATGCAGATATGTTTCGCCTTGCTTTTGCAGCCTCTCAATGGTCAAAATTGGTTTTAAATGCAGAAGGTCTATTTAACAAATTAATGTCAAACAATGTACTGCCAGTTCATGAACAAAGAATGTTAAAAAGTCAAATTGAACAGTGGCTCTGTATGAAACAAGAATATGAAGAATGTATTTGTGCTGATGACTCGGGTAGTTTGCAAGGCTATACTGAGAATATCAGAAGATCTCTTGAAAGAATTGAAGAAGTAACAGAAACAGATGAAAAGACTGATGAATCTAGCAACTGGATGAAAATGCAATTAAGGAAAAAGAGTTGTTCTGGTTCAGAGAGTGATGTGATTGATGACGATGATGATGATCAAAGTGATACAGAATCTGAAAATCCAGATTTTCTTGATAAATTAGATGAATATATGAAGAAGTTCAAGATTGAAACTGACCATCTAATAGATTCAAAGAAAAATGATTCTTCAAAATTAAAAAATATTTCACCAGTGCCAAAGCCAGTTGTTAATAATTTTGTGCCAATAGTCAAACCAGTACCAATTAGAAATCCATCTTCCAGAAGAATGTCAATTTTACCTTACTCTGAAATGAGTAATGAATTAGCAGAATTTCAAAAACAAAACATTAATATTAATCTACTTCAAAAAGAAAATGATGAAAGGGCCAGTCCACTGCAGTATACTAATTTTGATGAGAAAAATGGCAATCAAGAAAATCCATCAAAAAGTTTTGAAGAAGAATCTGACAAAGCTGTTATTAAAGCAAATGATTTAAGTTTTGACACAAAAGCAGTAGATCCAGAATATGTTAGTATGCTTAAATCATTAATAATTAATAATGATGAAAAGATTTCAAAAATCAAGAAGATTCAGTTTGATTTAGACTTAGTTTATAAACAAGTTGAAGAATTACAAAATACAATTAAAGTTAAGGAACAGTTTATCGAAGACATGCTTCAGAACTGTGATGCTAGAAATAGTGCTAAGCAAAAATTTCAGAAAAAGAGAAGTAAATTTGAAGAGAAATATCGTGATATTGAAAAAGTACTTAATTATAAAAAAATACACAGAGACATGGCAGATGATGAATATGCTTACAGAGAAGAAATTGAAAAGTATGAAAAGTTATTAATGTATTATGAAAAAAAACTAAAAGATACAAAAATAATTAAGCAAGTTGCAGGAAATTCTGCAAAAACAGTGGCTTATTTAAAAAATTCATTAAGTGCATCCAGAAAACAAATGGAGACATTACAACAACATCTTAAAGATGTAGAAGAACGTAAAAAGTCGTTAGAAGATGAACTTAATTCAAATAATAAAAAAATTAAAGAATTTGAAGATAAATACAGTTTAACAGCATCTAAATTAAAAGAAATATCTGATAATGGTAATTTGAGAAGCAGAAATAAACTTAAAATAAAGGGTGACAGCAAAGACAAGAGTTTAACTGATGAGAATGAAAGAATTTCTCGTTTGGACTATATATTAAAAGAAAAATTGGAACTTGAAAGAATAGATAATACCGATGAATCAGAAATGCTCAGGCAAGAAATACGAAATTTAAGACATATAAGGGATCGATTAATTGATATGAAATGTAAATATACAAATGATAGAATTCCAGCTGCAGGCGAACGACAGCGGCAATTACTACTTATAAGTGAATATATTGAAACAATTGATGCAATGATAGAGCAGAAAAATGTTATGATCTGTGGCAGAGAAAAAGAAAGTAGATCTAGCAGACATGATGATCAAACGCCAATATTGAGTCGACTAGAAAAGTTATCTCACGAAGAATTGATAACTCTATTTTACAAATATTTTCATAAAGTTATAGATTTGAAAGATAGTTCAAAAAATCTTGAAATTCAGAATGCTACTTTAGAAGATACTCTTAAAAAACAGGAAATAGAAAATGATACAAGAATGATTATGCTTCAAAAGTCTTACGAACGACAGATAAGTCTGTTGCTGAATTACTATGCAGAGGAAACCAGCAGTTCAAGCTATGATAATAAGTTAGACAGACATCATGACTTTGATCGGTTAGTAAAAGAGAATCAGGCATTAAGGAGGAGATTAGCTCACTTTGACTCTCTTTTGAAAGCTTCCGGAAAAGCTCAGGCAGTTAGAACTAATTCTGTGAAACCTGCTAAGCAAGTACTGAAACCAGAATTAATGCAATTGGCCTTACCAAAACCACCAAAAACTACGAAAGTTACACGCCAAGGAAATAAGCTAATTTTTCAAAGAAGTGAAAAAAATGAATAAAGTATAGAATTTGAAAAATTGTACTAATAATTGCGTGTATATGAACTTTTGCTTTAAGAGTTTTTTTAAAAATATTTAGTGCCAAATTACGCAATATATTTAGAACAAGTTACTTATAAGCGATTGAATCAACTGTTATACACTAATTCTTTTATCATTTGTACATAATTGTGATTAACAGTATTAATAATTTTTTTTTTTTTGAATCTCTTAAATAATTTTGTACAATTGTATATTTTTTTAGTATATGTTAAAGAGTTTTTGCAGAAAATATTCACATTTTAATTTCAGTAGGTTTCAAGACTGATTTTAGTTTCCTATATAACTTTGTTTTTAATTCTCATAAATAAGTACTAAATTTATATTAATGTATCCAATCATAATGTTCACTTCATCTACTGAAATAATTATTATTTAAATATTTATTGGCAAATACTCTTGTAGTGCGCAAATTGTTAATTAGAAGTATTATAGCAAAATATCAAATTTATTTGATGATTAGAAGTTTAATTGTAATTTTATAATTGTTTAAGCCTAAATCATGTTACTTTTTTGTTAAATAAACGAAAGTGCTAAATTTTTTTTAAAATTTAGTTTAATAAATATTTTTAAACAAAATTTTCTTGCGTTTGAATTCAGTATCATAATTACTTCTGTGAAAAACTTTTCGAGGTCTTAAATAACTTACACTTGCAAAATATATTTTTACTCCTTCCTAAATATATTTTTGTATAAGAAAATTCAAGTGAATGTCAAGTCATTGTCAAATACTTATCGGTTTATTCAAACTTGCAGCGAAGGACCATAGTCAATAGGTACCAAAATTAAATGCTACTCATACATAAATAAAAATATAAAAACGCCTATCTCCCTTGAGCCCGTCATTGTTATCGCTCTTCGAAATTATCTCCGGGCAAGAAGTTGACTGCTGTCCCAACTTAATTGCTGGCAATTAAAAACAATTGCCCTGCACATGTCATTACCCGTGCACGTATGCACGCACACTGAGACGGGCGGTGACAAGCCCAAGGGTTCGCGCGGCTCGTCCGCCGTATATAAGCACATCACGGCTTCTGCCCGAGAAACCTTCTAAAATCGCGCCTTGAAGATTCTGCGTGCATATCCGCGAATCCGAAAAAGCACGCCTGCGCTCGGCGTCGCTCCGCAGCTCGATCCCAAGGACCATTTCGACAGAGAATAAGTGCCCGAGCGTTAATGCCGCCGCGATTAAGACTCTTGCGCTCCTCGGCGAAGCAGGAATTATGCTCTCCTACGCGATTTGAGTCTCATGCGGGCGCTAACTGACGCTCCCATTTGCAGTTGGTTGTGTATTGTCGCGCGAAGATGTAGAATAAAGCGGGGTGAGTTTGTGATAATCAGGCCATCGGTGCGTATGTGTGCTGGATTTTAAAAGCGTAAGTTCTCTTGGTTTTCTTTAGTATGTAAGTAACGCTGTTTGCTACACTTTGGTAAATCATTTTTCTGCAATGTTTGGAATCAGCTGCTTAATTGAATTGTAGGAAGCGCCGATTCAAGGCAATTTTAGCTTCTTATTCCTTTATTCGTTTGAAGAGGCAATAAATTATTTAGTAAATTAGGTATAAAATCATTCTGCCTTATTGATTAAAAAACTTTGCCTTAACCGTTTTATTAAGCGGTAGTAAAAGTATGAGCACTAGAACATTGCCAAAACTTCTGAAAATAATGTAAATTTTTAATTTAAAAAAGTAAGAATATTAATGTTAGTTTTATAGATTTTCTTCGAAAATACGGTTTATTTTAAAATTGGCTTTTTAACTTAATGTTAGTTCCGCGCAAACTTTTTCCATTTTGTTTCAAAAGTTTATTAAAGTATAAATTGTGCAATCTTTTGATTAAATTTACGTAAACTCAAAATAAAGGACAATTCGTAAATTTCTTGCCGTCGCCAGCTGTTTGCTTGTTTCGAGGTCACAGTAGTACTTTATTCGAACTTTCAAAGGTTCCTTTAACTTACGCGTAAAATAAATCGCATAGCAAAAAATTACCCATTTTTTTAAAACAGAAATTTGAAAACTATTTTAATTTACCCCAGTAGAAAATTTTCTTTGCCAAATTTTCTAAAACACTGCCAAACACCGCCAATCGTTATTTCGGACATTTAGCACTGTTAGGCACTGATATAAAAGATTTGACAAGAATTAGCTATGTTTGGCAGTGTTTGGCAGGGTTCTCAATGTTGGCAGTAAAGAACTAACAGTTTTCACAAAAAATGTATCATAGGAAAATATTAGTCCTCCGTAAATATTATAATGTTCACCATTAAACATTACCAATACTACGCAAAAAATTGTAAAAGCATTGTCAACCATTGTCAAGCACTACCAAACAAAACGTTAAACTGCGAAATACTGACAAACACTGCTAATCGCTGCGAAGCCTTGCCAGCCACTGCTCAACCTTGCCATACTTTGTCAAATTTATTTTAATTATAGATTCTGATAAAAAAACGCAAATTTGCCAAATATTGCCAAATCCTGCTAGACGCTGCCAAGTTTTTGACAAACTTTTGTAAAACATGCTAAATACTGTTTAATGTTGCCAAACGCCCGAAATACTATAGTTATCCTACTAAAAAGAATTTATATAAAACTTATAAAACCGCATAATTCCGGGTGCAGAAGCTCTATAAAACTCCGTTAAATAGATTCAATTTTATAGGTTTGTATAAGACATTTTTAACAGGGTAGGTAGTATTAGTATTATGCAGTGTTCTGTCCAAAACTGGCAGGATTTTACAAAGTTTGGCAAACTTTCCAATTTCCTTACACTGTTAGAAATGTCATTAATTTTAAGAACAATTTAAGAATGTTATGAAGTTTTCTTACACTGAGAGAAAAAAAGGAGTAAAAATTACTATTCTGTATCGTAACTTGAGATATGAGAAGAAAAAAAACGAT
>JAWWEM010029428.1:0-16928 GCA_035582935.1 Ormyrus thymus | reverse complement strand
TGTTTATCAATAACGGGCGCGCCTCGTCATCCTCCCCCCCCCCCCCGTCCCCTCAGTCGTCTGTCGTACTCGCTCCATTGTAGTGCATCGAGTACTACGGCTGCTGCCGCCGCCGCAGCCTCGCGTCTCAACGGATAGGCGGCAAAATGCATTAGCGACGTCGGCCGAGCTTTTGTCCGCGCGACTCTCCGCGGGAAAGGAGCGCGGCAAACTTGCGGCTGCGAATCAGCGCGGCTTTTTTCAGCTCGCGCGTGTTTTACTTTTTTCGTTTTGTTTTTTTTACCCGCCGCTGGAATTCCCTCTGATGAAATGTATGGTGCCGAGTGTGGATATCGCGATTTAATGAAGCTTTGAGGCGGAAGTCTGAAATTAAATTCTAACGTGTCGAGAATTCGTTTAAGCGAATTTAGGTTTTCGGGTCGCGTGTTAGCTTGAAATTATAACTTGGAAAACGAAAGTCGATTGCCGCCGCCGTCTTATTTTGCCTGGCGCGCAAAGCGCAGCTCGCGAGAACATCGGAATCCAATAAATAATAATACGACGCCTAAGACCGGAGCGCTGCCGGGGCAAGTCCGAAACGAACGCGAACGAAAGCGAAAAATTTCCCAGATTACCATCTTCCTAATCAATTTCCTAAGCGATCCGTCATTTTGCGGATCCCGCAATTGACCCCCTTCCGCGAATGATTCCTCGCATTAAATAGTAATTGCTTTAATTAAAACGAGTTTAATCTAAACTAAGAGCCGGGCAGAACGACGACAGTTACTCGCGCCGTAACACTTTCGCGACTCTCGGGGGCCTGGGATAGAATTTCACTAATCCAGCCGTCGTCAAGCTCCAAGTAATCTCCCGGCTGCAGCTAAAAATCGCCGGGCAACTAATCAGGAGCAGAAAGCTCGCTGGCCGCGACGCGGAGCGAAAATTCCTCGCTCGGGAGAGAGAGAAAGAGAGAGAAAAGGTCGTGCATCCGGCTACCGGCTGTAGACGCAACATGGCCGCAGCCGCCTCTCGCGGAAACGTCAGAAGCCGGGAGCCTGACAGATATATATGCAGGCCGAGTGAGCTCCTCGATAACCGTACCAAACTGTAATTTCATTTTCGCAATTTTTGTACTCGTCGACTCGACATCACGATCAAGAACGATACGTCTTTGTCTGCGAAAGGAATATTGACAGTTCGTTTATGTTTTTTGGTCAGCCCATTACCGCAGACCGCACTGTCACAATTTGTAGTCGGGACAACGCATTTTTGATCAATCAATTAAATAAAACGCATTTCGGCTTTTATCCCCAGAGTCCGTGACTCAAAAAAAAAAAACTATCCGCTTCTCAATTTCATTTGACACCCACGCCTCGAGAATAAATCATAAAAAAATTCCGCGATAAATCGTCGCTCGATTACGCGACGCCAACACTGACAAATCATACAATACAGTCATTCTTCGCGAGTCGCAGGCGCGAGCGCCGCTCGCTTTCTCGCCCGAGCTTCGAGGCGGGGAGCGCAGGCAAGAAGCTTCGGCAGCGACAATGCGCTTATTTTTGGGGCCGACGAGCTTTTCTCCGGCGGCTTGGAAAATAACGCGCGCTCAGCGATTACGAGTCCGCGCCGAGCAGCCTGTTGTCTCGCGGGAGATCTTATCGAGCGGGGCGATAACGTTCGTAGCTACGATTTACTATGTTCTACGCAGTGCAGTTAAAGTCTAGCCGTGTTTCCTCGATATTTAAAACCGCGTCCGTTTAATTTTACGGCGGCTTGTCAATCGGGCAAATCCGGCCGTTTTTTCGAGCGTGCTTCTCTGATTTACGAACGGCACTGTGTATATAGTAAATTAACACGTCGCAGATTTTGTAGCTTCAAACTCTTGAGAACTTTAGAAAGATGACACATGGAGTAACGAATAAGGTTCTGGACTAACAGCTTGGCGAATGAAATCGAGCACCGGCAGGCGAGATACGCATTTTTATAAAAAAAAAAACAACAAAAAAAAATTTACTACTGTAGAAAATACAGTAAAAATGCTTTACGATAACAGAGGCACTTCCACGTTGAAATATCGTGTTTACAAAATAAATTTATTCCAAAATTTAGCATTTTCGAGTTTCACTTCGACGAAGACTTCCGAAAACGCTTCGCGCCTGTTTTTGTTTTAAGAAACAACATTTTCCTTTCTTCAATATGCAAATGCAGCCATTAAAGTTTATTGTTACTAAAACGCAACCGTATTCCCGGGCGCTCGATTTGCATCGCGCGATAATTAAACTCTAGAAAGCGCTCGGAAATTAAAATACCCAAAATCAATTGCCGCCAATGGGGGGGGGACGGGTAAAATGCCCCCCCCCCCCCCCCCCCGAAAAAGTTCGCCGCCGACTCGAGCTGTATCCTCGATGGCCCGGACGGGCGCGCGCGCGCTCGCCGGTGGCGCCATTATCATTCGGGGCTCCCCCCCTCCCCCCAATTTTCGCGCGTGTCCGCTTTCGGGAGTAGGCGCAGCTCGGCGCTCCGCGCGCTCGTTAGAGCAGCCGCCGACAAAGCCGCGCGACTCGCACCGTGATAATTGACACTCTTATTGTCGTTTTCCCCTCTTTTACCAGTTTCTTCGCCGGGCGAGGGAGAGCCCCTTCGGGCCGGGCCTCCGCGAGTCTTCCTCGGCGCCTCGCGCGCCGACAATTACTACGGGGCTTTGCGTTTATCATCCGGTTTCTTGCCTTCGTTTTGACGCCGACTTCGCGCGAACGACGACGCTGGCTTCTCCTGCTTTTGTCGCGTTCTCTTTTTCTTTTTGTTTTTTAATAAAAGTGGCGCTCGGGTATTTTCGGTCGCTGCTTTTTCAAGCCAAGTTTTCCGAAGTAGAACGCTCGGAGATGCTTTGATAGGTTTCATCTGCTCGAAGACTCGGGGGGTACACGTCAGAGTTTCTTGGAAATTTCGAGCAAAGCAGCTGTTTTAGCATTATTATCGAGTTATATTTGCAAGTACCGTAATTAAATAGCATTACCACACAAGTGCTTTTGAAGAGGAGCTATAAAATCCCTGATAACAGTACGTATCAATAGCCCATTTGCATGGATATTTTCCGACTGGCACAGTGCTAATAAGTACCTGTATAAAATGATGCCATAAGTAACGTATTTTATCGCGCGCGTTTTCCAGGCTGTAATTTGTATTCTCGGATAGCTTCGTAAATTTTGTCGCGCGGCGCAGGCTTACGAGTGAGTGACATCAAGGCGAGAGTCGGCGTAACGCACATTGTTTGCACCAGGCGCAATTGATTTCAGAATCCTATCCCAGCAGTAAATTATTGAAAATTACAGAGCGCCGGAGAATTTATGAAATGCGAAGCGCGACGGGCAGCTTCGGCCGCGCGCGTTTCGCAAACGAAGACAACTCGTAGCACTATTCGTGCGTGCCTCGTTCCCGGTGCGCGTCTTCCCTAAAATAGAAAAATCCCTCCCTCGTCGGGGCATTAATTACCATTACTAAAAGTTTAACTGCGCGGAGCTCCGCCGCCAGCGGAGAGCCGGGAGAAGAGAGAAAAAAAGAAGGAGGGAGGAGAGGGAATCCTGCGTCTGCGACTCGGCAGGGAAGGAACAAGTCTAAGGGTGGCTCGGAAAGTGCGCAGTAAGAAAAGGATGCAGCCTATATATATACGAGCCGCAGCCGCGCTTTAGCTAGCGATCGACCACCCTCCGGGCTGCGCCGTCGTCCTCGGCGCGTCCCGACATCTCTCCTCTCTCTCTCTCTCGCTCGGCTGCCGAGTTAACAAGGCGCCTGTCTTTCTCCTATACGATACACCCCGGACGTATCTCCGTCGCTCTCGGGGCTGATAATGCCAGCGCAGGCCTTTTTTCCTTCGTTTCGCGAGCCTCTCTCTCTCTGTCTCTATCGCTTTCTCGAGACTTATTTATTGATCCGGTTAATGCCCGATTCCTTTTTGGCAGAGGGAGGAGTTTGAGGTTCCGAGAGGCGCGACGGATGAACTGCGGGAGATTTTCGATTTTAAAGGCACAAACAGCCGAGTCGGGAGAAAGTACGGAAGCTGATAAGCAGATAAGACCGGGACTGGATGTGCAGCCTTTCCACAGATATAACGACCCGGACAGTAATGTGTATTTTTATATTCCCGGGTTTCATTCGGTTTTTATTTCGATAATATAAAAATTAAACAACTTACCGGTATCGCTCGTTGGGCCAATGCGCCTCCCTTCTCCGTTCTTCAGAGGACCTGCAACAGATATAATTAACGCGATAAATAAAAAAAATGCCAATAATTGAAAATAGCTGCCTAAATTAGTCATATCATGCAGGGCGATCTGCTCATAGCCACCGGGGCCTTTAACCTTTAGAGGGCGGGGATTGGGGGCGCGTTATCAGCCTAAAAAAATTGATAAAGAAGGTATCTTACACCATGGATTGATCATGGGTGAAGTGTCGATCACAGGTCGCGCCAATACATTCCCGTCCTCTAAAGGCTAATCCAACGCCGTGTAAACAGACTCGCGGCTCTCTCGCGAAGGACTCGTCGCGTAAACGAGCGACCGATAAGCGAGCCGCGGTCAAGACTCATGACCTCCTGCCTCGGGGCGATAAGCGCCGAGAGACACAGCCGCCGGCTAACAAGACCGAGAGGGGCGCGGCCTGGAACCTGTTAACGATTCACTTTTTTTCGGCCCCCGCTGATTGACTTTTTGGCTGATTTGATAGCGCGTTTCGAGCTTGCGCAAAAGGCTTGGGGTTTTATCACCGGGGCAAAAAAAATTCGAAGCTGCCGCTGATCGTAAATGGTAGCGAAGAAATTACACAGTTCGGTCGGCAATGGTTAAGGTGCTTAATGACGGTCGTAAAGTTTTATGATGAAATAACATTTACACTTTCTCCGCCGAGACTGTATATCATTAATTAAATTGTAAGCGGCGCGCACTCGAGTTAGGCCGAACAAAGCATACAAAACGGCAATTAATTACCTCGGTAAGCAAGTGAAAAAGAAAGCCGTGATTCTTTTCTAAGCGCCTCCTCGAGGCTCCCGCTCCTCGGCAAATTCGTTAGGAAAAGTTAGCAAGTTAAAAGTTCGCCGGCGCTGTCGGCGGGTATACACATTCGCTCGCGCGCGCACACTCACAGCGAGGGGAGACGGGCCGATTTATGAGAGCTGCAGCCAAGCGCCGACGATAGCAGCCACGCAAAAGGACAATAACAGACGCGAGAAGTGAGGAGTAACTCTCGTGGCCCTCGCCGGGTGAGGAGGGCAGCGCCAGTATAAGGAGGTGTAACGCGCTCATAAACACCGGCCTCGAGCAATAAAAGCGGAATTCGCATAAAACGAGAGCGAACGGCCGAGGAAGCGAAGAGAGAGAGAGAGAGGGGACGGAATGCGATACCGAGATTGAGAAAAAGGAGGCGAAAGAGTGCGCGCCTGCGCCGGGGGAGGAGAGTCTGTTGTACGCGTATGTAGTAATTATTTGCCTTGGACGCGAGTCGGGGCTTCGGGCGCCGCGGCGTTGTCAAACTCGGCGAGCTTCTCCACCGATCGAGTCGCGCGGATTTGATCCTCGTTAACGGTCGCGCGCGCGCTCGTCGAAAAGTACATCCAATTGATCCGACGAGGCAGCGGCCAGCTCGCGGCGACCTTCGCGGGGGATACGAACGTTTTCGAGCGCCTCGATCGTAACTGTAAAGCGTGAGCGCGCGGCTTCTCGGAAAATCAATTCCGCGCTATTGGCGAGCTCGAGATATTACGGAGGCGACGCGCGGACTCGACCTGAATTGCAGTATCGGCTCTGCGCTCTCGCGACTTTAGCCAACGAAATAAAACGTAACGCGCTCGGGAGAGCCGAGAGCCCGAGGGAAGGAGAAAACTAATCCATCGCTTTTCATTTCGAGCAAAGCCCCTCCGTTATTTTTCCAATCTAAACGCCGCCCTAATAAAAGACGTGCTTCGATAATTTGCCCCGCGAGCAAAAGGAAAAAGGAAAAACGAATCCGGGCGGACGAAAAATGGCCGCCGCGTTGATGGAGAGGAGCAGAAGGAGCGAGTGGACGTATGAGCAACGTCGTTGTTGAATTGCGGAAGTGCAAATTGTCGCAAGGTGGCCGACTCGCGATGCATCCCTCTGTCTTTTCAGAGAACGCTCGACTATTAATCGCCTCTTTCGCGGCGAGCTTCCCTTTTCAGTCGCTTCGAAAATTCATTTTTCCGGCGTTCGATGCCGCGGGAAGGCAGGCAGCAAGAAGCCGGGAATGCCTTCCTTCGGGGCAAATCTGCTTAAATCAATTAAAATCTATGAAGAAGCTCGGCGATCTTATCGAATTTACAACGAAATTCAGCTTCCTTCCCAGAGGTAAAAATAGCCGCCTATATAAACGATGTTGTTTTATACGGTTAATTAAATTTTTAATGATTCTAAGACACAATAGCAGCTAATTAGGATATATAAAAAGCTTTAAATTAAGCATTTTTTTTCGAGGGAAGTGCTTATTAAAATACCTGTTTACACGGATCATAAATTATCTAGATTACTTTATAACACGCAGGCCTGCTGTAGTAAGTGGAAGTTGTGTTATTATATACGAAATAACGACGACGCTGCTTTTTTTCTGCGAGCGTCAGTTTTTCAATTAAACGCTCAGTTCATATAAAGGCAACAAGAGCCTTTTCATTTTGCGGTACAGCATTGACGTTTGTACGGATAAAATAAACATGCCTTTTCAGTATAATTCAAAGCTCCGCCGTTTGTTGTCTCATTCATTAGAATTATTAAATCTCGAAAGGCAAAAAACGCGCGGGGCGCTTCCACCGACGGAGGCAGTCGACAATAACCGCTCGAAGAGGAGACCGCCGCGGGCTGTGTTTTGGCGCCTTGAAAAACTGAAAATCTCCGAAAATAAAGTTTCCCTCATTGTTAAAATCGCGCGGACGAAACCGGCCGCGATCGATGGAGCATACAAACCGCGCGCGGCGACGGGGAAGCAGCACGCCTACGAGGCCTGCGCGGAGGTCTGAGAACAGAAAAGGCGACCGACTTCTGGAGAGCATAACGGCTCTCCCATTCAGCAGGATCAGTTGTGCGTCACCTTGAGGGCTGCTGCGTGCATCGCTGGCGGGAGTTTCGACCTTCCTCTCTCGCGGCGGCGTCTGCCCGAAAAAGTAACGCGAGCGAGAGCGAATAGAGAAATCGCGAGCCATGCTAATTCGAAAGCCGATTGCCGAGAGTCGAGGCCGAATTTCGGGCCTCCGCGTGTGCGTAGAGGGAGAGTGTGAGGGAGAGAGAGAGAGAATCGCGCGCGCACGCGGCTCTCTTTCTCTTTGCCGGCTCGGCGAGCGAAGCAGGAGAGTCTGTTTTGGTATTGAAATACGCGGTCGAGGGCAAGGCGGCCGCAGAAGCCGAATGGTAATGTTTTTGGCTTCGTCGTCGCGCGGCCGCCTTATTCCCTCTCCGCCTCGCGCGGTAATCGCATTATTCGCCAAAGAAATCTCGGATCCCGCGCGCCTCGGGAGAGGGGGACAAAGGAGAGAACGAGAGTGGAATCTCGGATTTTTTTGGTGTCGTCCTCTCGCCCGCACTGTCCGAGCCTCCTGCCGACGTGTGCGCCGTGTTCGCGCGCGCGCGCGCGTGTGCGTGTGTTTGGAAACGCGACGCCTGCCAGCCTGCCTAAGGGGCCTTTCGCCGCTACGTGAGAGATTCGATTTTAACGATGTTGCCGGTGTTTTCAGTGAGGCCGCTTCCTTTTTTTCAACTTTGCTCGGGCTTATAAAGAAATCCTCGCCCGAGCGACAGGACACCGCAGAAACATCATTTTTATGGCCCCGTTTCTCTATCCGTATTTATGATTTGCTAAAGATTCTCTTTTTTATTGTACAATCAACTTATTTTGAAAAAAGTTTCTCGGCAGTCGCCGCTTGGAGAGCCGTCGTAGCTGACATTGTTTCTCACCGTTCGAAAGCCTGAGTCCAAACATCCTGGCAAACTCTACTCGGCTAAACACCAGCTAAACACGGCAGGAACAGCAGAAGCGGAACGCAAACAATCCGCGCAAAGCAATTAAAAAGCGATTCCGCTGTTTTATATCCAATCGAATTAGCAATTTCCTTGGTCGCACGCGCCGCATTCTCCTCTCTCTCTCTCTCTCCGTCTCTCTCGGCGCATTGGCTCGTTCCCTTATACGCTCGGCAAGAGCCTTGCAGACCTTCGGGGTCGCATACCGGTTTCCTCCGCGGCCGGTCGCGATTTTATGCACTTTCGATTTTCGGAGAAAACTGGCGCGAGCGCGGCAAGGCCGTGAAAAAGCCCACGCGGCCGTGGATGGATAAGGCGAGCGAGCGAATTTCCCCCGCGGACCTTCGCGGAACTCGACGTTCCAGTCTCTCTCTCGCTCTCTCTCTCTCGGCCGAGACGCGCGTTTTCTCGTCCCGCCGCGGCCAGAAAAACCTCCCAGGACCGAGGGATTTTTTTAGAGGATTTATCTGCTGCACGATCGCGATGATTTATTTTGGCTCGGTGACTTTTTTTGAGAGAAAAGCTCTTCCTGATATTCGACAAGGGGCCTTTTTTCGAATCTGCTTTCCGTTCCTACGCCGATGGATTCATCAAAAATTTAGAAACTCATTGGACTACAAAGTGCGGTAATCTTGGAATCCCTTTAAAATAAGCTATAAAGAGATACGGTTATCTTAATCTCCAGGATAAGTATCGCAGATTAAGAAAATTAAATTTCTTCATCAAGTTTAATCGAAAAATCCCGAGTCCTATAACATTTCTTAACCTAATCAGGAGTAACATTAAGCGAGCCTTTTTAAAAGCAGACTTCCAATTTAACCGAACCGGCGCGTAATTCTTCCCATCCATTCGGCCAAATATCCCGATTTTTCGGCTTTGAATTTATAACGGTACCCGCGGCGGCCTGCAGAAAATGTAAATCTCGAACGGAGGCCTCCTTGACAAAACTCTCGGGATTAAACAAGTTTGTTGGCCGGGCTAAATTTATTAGTCCAGAAAGTGTGCGGTGCACGCTTACTTTTTCGTCCTCTCTCACGTCGTTCGCGCGCGCCTGCGCTCAACTGACGTCAGGCGCATCAATTATCGTGGACGTTTGATAAATTCAGCGGAGCCGCTCGTGCGAACTGCCCCGGCCGCTTTATTCCCAAAGGCGAACGGGCCATTTTTATTATTGTAATTTACCGCGCCTTTTAACGACTGCAGGCGATGTCTCCGCGCTCGATCTTCTCTCTCTCTCTCTCTCTCCCTCTCTCCTTCATCTTGCTGCTTTTTTTTCCGTTGCGCCGAGAGAGGAGGCTACCTCGTGATATCCATTACGTTCGATTTTAATCAATGCGCACCCCGGCCAATAAATGTGTGTACAATGAGAGCGAGCGACCGGAGCGGGCTGTGTGCCATTAGTAAGCGGGCTATTAATTGGGACGGAGCTCTAATTAAAATCTATTCTTTTCTTTTTTCTTCAAAATCCCGAGGCTTCTTTTTCGCAAGTCGAAGGTGAAATTTCGAAGAGCACCCCGCCCTCTCGAAGCGTTTCGAAACTGGGTCACCGAAATTGTTTTAAAAAATACGGGCGCGAATGAGGTCGTTGCCGCCGCGATGAATCAATTACTTTCGTTTTTTAAATGAAAATAGCACCTTTGCGAGTAAATTGCTTTTCGAGACGCGACGTCGTTTTTGGAAAACGCAGCCGCGAGTCTTTAAGCTTGAAAAATGGCGCACGCTAATTTTTCAAGTATTTGGTTACCGTTGCAGTTAAGCGCAACAAGCAATGTACACACCTAGCGCGACTACTAATTTTCTAGCTTCTAAGGCGCCGCCGACTTGTCAGATCTTTAACTACTTAGCGGTCCAAGGTTAAACGACCCGATGAGATTGTGGAATGCGCTCGTACTCGAGTGCTCCGTTTCCTTCGAGAAAAATCAAGAGTACAGACGACTTGTGAGAACGATTAATAATTATTAAGCGGAAAATCGCGTTAAATTAACGAAAGTAATGAAGCGTAATCACAGTGATTCTTGAGCTCTCAAGATTGATGAATGAAGCTCGGCTCGCCAGCAAAATAAGAAAATTTAAATCGCCAATAACTCGCGTCCGCATGCGTAATGTCACGCCTCGATAAATTCGCGCCTATCTCGAAACTTTGCCGGGGCGAATCTTCGTCGCAAGCGATCGTTAATCGAGAATTCGAATCCCCGCCGATTTAATTAGGCGAGCAAGAGAGAGAGAGAGAGAGAGAGAGCCCAGCTCTCGTGCAATTGCGCGGAATTATTATGACATTGTTTATACCGCATTGCGCTGATAAATGCGCTCTACAGAGATCACACGGGGCGCTGGGACGACAGACTGGAAAGCGAACCGGAGAAAGAGGGAATGAGAAAAAGACTCGCGGGCGAGAGAGAGAGAAAGGAGCAAAGGGAGAAAAAGAGGAGAGAAGCGCCAGGGGTGGGAGAATTAAGAGAGCGTGAGAGAAGAAGCAGCGGCCAAGAGAGAGACCCGATGGAGAAGGCACACTTAACGGAGAAGCAGAGGGGCGAGGGGAGGGGGGACGATTCAAATATGCACGGAGAAAAATACTATGAAATTAATAAAATGTATTATTAAATTGAATGATGCGGAGAGAACAAAATTTCGCCGATTAAACGTGTCATTAAATTAAAGAGGATTCTATTAAATTAATGGTATCAAAATTAATTTTATGAAATGTTTCATTAGAATAATTATCTGAACTTAGCAGCGTCGCGTAATTAAAATAGTTAACACATAATCCCTCTGAATATGAATTAAATAGATAATAAATTAAGAACATTTTATTTTACTTTGTTTTATTTATTTATTTAATCATTTTTTTTTTTTGTGAAAATAGTGAATTATTTTAACTTGCTCGGTCCAACTTGAGTAAATTAATTTTTGTGTAATTTTAATTGAACGATTTATCAAATTGGTTAAGCCGACTAGTTACTAAGCTGTACACCAGTTACTGAGTTAAGCATTTTTCAAACGAATATATTAACTTATTTAATTCACAATCTAGCTTTCTTACAATACTCATTTCGCACTATTAAGTTTATCGCATACTTTTTCGACGAAATAAGCTTACAACAAATTATAAATTCAATTGTATTTTTTCCCAGTGTGGCGCGGAGTCGCGCTGGAATGCGGTGTTATATACCACGGAGACATTTGTTTTGGTCACTTTTGACCCATCCCTCTCTCTCTCTCTCTCCCTCTCTCTATCACATACTTATCCTCTCTCCCTCCTCCTCCCATTCACTTGATACTTTTTTTCTTTCCCCGTTCTCTCTCTTTCCTCTCCAAACAGAAGAAATTAACCCCCCTGTGCACTGTGACGAAATATCTCGTCGTTAAATGTACGCGTTACATGTTATAGCCATTATGTGCGCAGGAGGATTAAATTATTGCAATAATCGTTGCTATTAGATTTGCAGGAGCTCCGAGCAGCGATGCCAAAGATTTACGTTCCCCCCAAGTTCAATCCGTAAGCAGAGTAAACATCCGTACGATTTTATTAATTGGCGTAATAAAAGAGAATTCCCTTGTGACAGTTCTCCGCGCTTTAAATTTATTTTTATTACCCTCTTTGAAAACTGCAGCTTTTCGAACGTGTTGCAGGCCTCTGATTAAGGCAATGAAGTGAGATCGGTACTTGCAACAATGAAAAAAAAAAGATTGGACATTCCGGCCGCTCCGTAATTAATCAGCTCGCTCGCTAGATAGTTGACGTTTTAATTTTTGTTTGCTCGTAAAATTACGGAATTCCAGCGGCGTCTCCTCCCCCCTGATTGATTATCCGAAAAAAGGAATCGGCCGATTTCGCAAAAATCGAAAGTACGAAAAAGCGGAGGAAAAGGAAGGCGAACGCGTGGCCCTAACTTACAAGTCCAGTGTAGAATTGAATATGCCGTGCGGTTGACCTTGAACGATGTCGCTCCCGAGAGCGATTATCCGGCACGCGGAGAGAGAGAGAGAGAGAGAAAGAGAAAGAGACAGAAAAAAAGAGGGAGAAAGAGTGGAATCTCGGACTTTGGCTGTATACGACCGAGGAATTATTGTGTTTTTCCGCTAGTTTCATCCAATTACACTTTTTTCCGCTACATTTCTGGATTACGGAATTATACTCGCGCACTTTTACCATCTCTCTCTCTCCCGTCCCCTGCCAAGACGAGTAAAAAGCGTGAAGAATCTGTTTTTAATTACGTCGCGGCATTTAGGTATTCCAGTTTTTAATTACATTGTTTACCAACGTCCTCTGTCAACGTCGCCCGTATCGACTTCATTAGCTTGTAAACACCAATTTCGCAATTTTCAGCCTCTCGGAAAATTACTATTTCCCACTAATAAACCTTCCATTAGGGCCGGCATTCACTTGGAAAGCAGCGTTTTACTGTAGTAAAACGCTCAATGGACCGCCGCCCGCTCAAAAGCATGAATGAACATCCGCGGCGGCGGCGGCGCTTTTTTTCGCCGAAGAAAGGAATGAGATTTACATAAAATAAAACGCTTCGCAAACAAAAGCAATTCTAGAGGCAGAAATTCAGCGGCAGGTCAAGGCGTACAGGAAACAGGCATTCGTCATCACGCGCCAACGGCGTGGCTCAGTTTTTCCACCGAAAAACTCCCGCCGGCGCATTTCCTCCCCCCGCGAGACAAAGACGCAGCGGCTCCACGCAGCTATACGGAGAAAGAAGCGCAGACAGCGGCGAAAGAGGAGCGCGAGCCGATAAATCTCATTCGTTAAAAGTTGCCCGATGCGCAGTATCGTCGCCGGCGACGTTCCACGAAGGTCTGATCGATGCTCTTTCGGTCTCTTTCAAGTCTCCACTTGTGTGTGCGGGAGCGAGAGAGGGAGAGAGAGAGAGAGGGAGAGGGGGGCAGACCGGCTCCAAGAATTTTCTCTTTAAACGCCGGTTTTCCTGCTAAGCTCGACGGGGAGGGGACGAGGACGCCTCAATTGGCCGATGATCTATTAGATCGGCCAGTTACGAAGTCACCCCCTCCGCTCCGATCTGGATGACGCGGAGGCGCGAGATTAGCTCTCCGCGGCGCGAAGTAAACACGGCGGAGCGTTAACTTCGGACATGTGCCCCGACGGCTTTTGCGCGTCGGCCCTGCTTGCCGGCCGAGTGCGTGACCGATTTGCTGTGTGCTCGGATGAATCAGCCGACTTGATATCGCCTATTTCAATTTTCGTACCTCATCTCCTTCGTCGAGATCGAATCGTTACGCAATTGAGGAGCTTATAAACGAATCATGGAATTGGCTGGCCTTTCAATTGGAATTTCTTTTCCATCTTCTCTCTCTCTCTTTTTTTTCCTTCGTAGCAGATATAAATATATATACTTTTAAGAAAATTAAACTGCTTACTGCTGCTTCGCCACGAATAACAGGTTTGAGGAACGGTGAGAAAATCGGAACCTATCGGTTACGACGGGATTACGGCGCGACCGGGGGAAAAATCCCACGGATTCTTAGGCGATCGAGAGCGCAGGACTCGAAGACGCCAAACGATTGTAAATTGCCAAAGAGGCGAAAGTTGATTGGGTGAATTCAATGCCACTTGTAGCGTCAGTTCAATCGGCTGATTTCCGCCTGACTGGCCAATCGGATCAGAGCCGTAACGAACGCAGAAGCCGAGAAAGAAAGAGAGAGAGAGGAGACGCTCTCTGTAGATCTTTCGAAACTAAAACGAAGGCTGTGGCCGTATCGATCTCGAGGACCAGATAAATGATTGCTAAGCGACCGTTCGGAGAGCAGCAGGATCAACTGTTTACTCTGCAGTAAGAAGCAAATTCTAAACGACTCGGGATAGATTATCGAAGCCCGGCAGATAATTGACTCGTCAAAACGCTCATTCCGGGGCCGAGAACAGGCGTAAATTAAGTGAAAGCATCATCAGCAGCGGCCGCAGCAAATATATCCGCTGGTCCGGCGCAAAACTCCGGCGCACAAAAGCCACTGCGCGCGCGACAAGCCATTAAAAGTGTACAACGAGACACCTTGGCATTGTTCGCCCTCGGTTGCTGCGCATAATACACGCAAAAAGGGAAGAAGGACGGAGAGCGAGAGGAGGAGGAGAAAAGTCGGGACAAGAGTCCGCGTCGCGGCCGCCTCGCGCTTCGTTTCGTGCCCGCTAATGGACACTGGAAAAGTATTCAAGGAGGCCGCGCGCCGCTCGCGATTCTTTCTCACGGAAAGCCGGGCCACCTCTCTCGCTTCCTTTTTCCCAGGCGTTTTTCATTAGCGGCATTTTCTTAGCGCGAGATGGGCGCTCTTTATTATATCGCCGCGAGAGAAAGAGAGAAAGCTCCGCTTTCAGTTCGGAGCTTTGCGCCGGAACGAATTTCAGGGCGCCTTTTCAAACGCCATTATTGCTTTTTCGCTCGTCGCGGGACGTAGAAAAGTTGCTGGAAACTTACGAAGCCGGGGTACGAAGGATCGGTCGACTCGGGGCAGCTCGCCTGAAACATAAAGAAAAGGAAAGCTCTAAATAACTGCGTATGCAAATGGTAATTCGAGACTATCGATAATTTTACGGGATGTAATTTAGCTGATTTGTTTATTTATTGCTGTTTGCAATCGTAAATACTATCCGTATAATTTTAAAGCAAACGCGAAAATACTTCAATGAGAGGGGGGTTTTAAGCCTTTCGGGCAAGACAGCTCGAGCTCAATCTTCTCGGAGTAAACGGTCCGCGACGAAGAATGCAGTTCTGACACCGGATTCGCCACGCATTAAAGACAATTAAATCCCGGGCAGTTATTTACATTAGATGAAGCGGATCCATTTCTGTTTATTTATCCGCTTCTTAGTTATTTCAAACTCGCTGGAAATAGTTGAAAATGAGCTATACATCGACTATGGTAATTTGCCCTCGACTTATTCGGCTTCTACCTGTTGGCCAACTGGATTAAATATTGAGGAATAAGTTATGGCTCCCCGAGTTAACGTACTTTCTAGTCTATTATTTTCCGCCAGCTTACGAGCTTGTAAATAAAAGATTCTGGTCAATGCAAACTTCGAATTATGGTTATAGCTCGCCGAAGCTTCGAAGCTTTTATTACCATAAAATTACCGACTTTGATATTGCCAGACGTAAGTGCATCGCGTAAATTATATAAGCATTAGAAAGTTAGCTCTCTGTCCTGCACTCGAATGCTCCAGTTTTAAAAATAAAGACGGACCAAACTATGCTGACGTATTTCTGCGACTCGATCAATCGATCGCCGACCTTTAGGGGAATCTTTTATATAATATTTAAAAACTTTATTGAGCAATAATTTATTTTTGCATTGAATTAGCAGGTCGCCGGTTGCGTGCGCGTAAATAAAGATTTTACGATGCCATTATGTAAAATAATTAAAGTAACGCTATTCTCACTCAGTTGAAGGTATAAAACTGAGTGCTGCTTGATAATTCATGATGATAGATTCTATTAATTATTTTCTAATCGAGTATTTATAAAAGCCAGTATAGAGCAGTCAGTAACTTATTGGTTAATTGTTATGATTGTATTGGAGTAACAATAAGTGGATCTAATATTTCATACACTGAGCAAAATAAGTAGTCGAAACAACTACTTCGGGTTGTTAAATGTGGAAAACTGACTCCCGTCTATTAATTCAACAGAAAAATTGTTGAAATAATGCATTTTCTATTGAAACAAAAACATTTTAATTAAATCAACAAATATTTTGATTAAACTGCCAAAATGGTTTTTTCTTAAAATTACTAAAATAATGACATTGATTCAATAAGTTTTTATCTTTAATTTAATAATTGATTTATTGAAACAAACAAAATTTTAAATAAACGAATTAATATTTAGATTAAACCACCGAAAGTTCTAGCTGCTAAATAATTGAAATATTAATGTTAATTCAGTGAGTTTTCGTTTTAAAACTAATAAATTATTTATTGAAATAAATAATTTTTTTATTAAAGTAAAACATTCTTTATTAAATGAACTTATATTAATCTTCTGAATCGTTTCGAGGTTATGTTTTTTATATTTAATACGGCGTATTGACCTGTTCTCGAACATTTAATAAATTTAATAACAAGTTGATAGTTATTTTCGACTTCTCTGTTATGATTAATTCGGTATGTCGTATTTTTTTAATCGTTCATTTCAGTTAAAACTAAGAAATGTAATGTACTAGTTCTGAAATTATTTTCTTAAGATACCATTGTAGTTAAGCGGTTAACGAGTCTGCCTGTCGTGCCGAAGGATCCCCCCGATCAGAATCATTGTTAGGGCATACATGACGGCCTGATCCGATGCCTTAAAATAAACTTGTGGCCCTTATAAGACGTTTAGCGGTGCATTAAGCAAGGCCCTGATGTTCTAAGTGGGAAACTAAGCAGAAGCTGCCAGTCTCAAATACGTTCCTAACACTTGCTTCTCGTTATGTCCCTTTTATCATCTATTACAACCTTTTTATTATATTACTATAAATTTTATTGCTTATTGTTTTCTAAACTTTATAATTATTTCATTTTTGTATTTATTATGAAGTTTATGTTCATACATGGGAATAGAAATAATGGCCTTCCACGGTCTTTGTAAGAACCTGAGTTTTGATTGATTTTAGCTACTTCAGGGTATTAAAGGGTACTATTTAGGCACATCTAGGTAAATTCTGAATTTAGCTTGGCAAATCTGGGCCTCGTATAATACACCGCAACCCGCCTTATTAGGCCCTTATAAAAATTCTTATAAGGCCCTTATGTATACTTAGGGCAGCCCCAAGATTTTTCTGATCGGGTCGGTTCGATTCCTATCATCATCAAAATTTTTAATTTATTTATTTATAATAAATATGTACTGTAATTAGTAAAAAGTATAAATATAATATAAAAATAATAATAATATAATAAATAATAAAAATAAATAAATGAAAAAATAATAAATAGAAGAA
>JAWWEM010029387.1:0-14926 GCA_035582935.1 Ormyrus thymus | reverse complement strand
GGGATCGAGAATTGTGTCGCTGCTTTTGGGGATCGTTAATTTGCGAGAAAGAGCTTTGCGCTCGGAGCGATGGGACGCATATCGGAAGTTAATCCACTATAGAAAGTAGCGGGCTTGTATTTATTCATTTGAGTAAACTGAAAATTATTGTACGGCTTCTTTCGAACAAAAGAAATACACTATGAAGAGAAAAATATAGTTATCCTTATACTTAATTCTTATCAGATTATAAATTGAGCACATATTTTTTTCCACCTCTTTATTGATGTAGATTTTGCCAAGTTTCGAAATTATTTAATGGCTTAGATATAATAGCGAAGTAGTTTCGTACAATTCCAAGCTTATAAAATATGGTTCCACGCAAGTTTTTAAAGTGGATTCACCGATAACATACATATCCTTTTAGTAAATAGAAAATTATGCATTTCATTAAGTGCCGGTTTTTAATGAAAGTAACACATAATTTAAACATTTCTCTATAAAAATTTAGTAATCAATTATTTTTTTTTCGATAAAAAAATAAATGGAAAAATCTGTAAGTAAAATGTTTCTACAAAAAAGGCGAATTAATTGTATACGTTTTGAAGAATTCGACTCCTAAAAAGTAGTCGATTTCAAAGGCAGACGTTTAATTAAGCAAACATTTGCTCTCGCAGGCCTTCAATTCAAACAAGCCGTGAATGCAATTACGAAAGCGCTCCGGTGCAAAAAACTATACCTTTCTTCCCAGAAAAAACTAATCGCCCTTTAAATTTATCGCTCGTTAAAAGCTCAAAAATTCAAAGCCCAGCCCGCGTGTATAGTTGCACCCGCGGACATTCCCAAGCGTGCTGCTTGTCGAAAGCGCGAGGAATTTAATTATCCACGCGAGCACTCGCTGCATTATCTCTTTCTCCGAGAGAGAGAGAGAGAGAGAGAGAGGCGAAAAGAAATTAGCCAACAATACGCGGCTCGATTTAACGCGAACAGGCGCTCTCTCGAAATGGATAGTTGAAACGGCGGCGCGGCGGCTGCACTTACGCTTAAGCCTGGAATTTGAATTTTTTCGTCCGAGCCCAGCCTCGGTCAAGAGTGAGAGGCGATCCGATTTACTTTTCCCGTTATTACCGGGACCCATTGCCGTGTGCACGCAGACACACGCACACGCGCGCGCGCGCACGCACACGTGCGCACACACACACACATCGGCGAGCGATCGTACAGGTGAGTGCGCGCAACACACGTGGGGGGCTATCGATTGCACGGCGAGCCGTTGCTCGACCGGAGGCGAGTCGAAATTCGAGCGGCGCATCGCTTGAGCTTAGCGCGGAAAGCTTTCGGATTTTTTGCAGAAAGGTGGCATTCTTGCACTGGATATACGGTTATTCGAGCCGGCCGTCGGGCTGGCGCGTTCTGCCGAAAGGTCTTTTAATTAGCGATGCGAGTAATTTGTTTTCGAAACGATTGTCAAAACTGATTCGAGAAAGTCTGGGCGAGACAAAAAAAAAGGTTATATCGAGGCCGAATTAAAATTAATTTTACTAAACCAATAAGGAGAGTGTACCTATTTCATAAAATCTTAAGAAATATATTGAATAAAGATATGGTGCTTAATATTTCTTAAATTAAAGCATAACTGAAAGGTAATTTATAAATTTCATTTCATGAAGATTATAAAGAAAGTGTAAAATGAGATCATATGGTTGGATTAAAAATGTTAATGTTTTCTCATTAAGCTGAAGAAGATAAATTGATACCAAAGTCACTTGACACCCCTTGTATAAAAATTCCATTTGAGTATCTTGAATCGCGAAGAGAATCTTAAAAGTTTTCAAGTTTATCGAATTTTAAATTTCCTTTCAATAAGAAAATAAGTAAAGAGTAGCGAATAAGAGACATTGGTTAGCAACGCCCTCTTTAATTAACGTAGTTAATTAATGATAAAAGGTAAAAAAAGGCTTAACTGACACATTTTTGCAGAAGTTAAAAGTATTACTTGTACATTAATTTTTAATTTCGACAGCAAAAGCAACAAGTAAGAAGAAACTAGTTAAGAAACTTAGGGTTCATTGTAACATCATTTTTAATCAGCGACGCAGAAAAATTCGAAAACGTATTATGAATTGGACCATTACCAGGGTAAATACGGTGTTTCGATTTTAGCAAGCTGCATTTACGGAAAAATTTACGCGAGACTCTCGATCGGCGCACGCAAATGAAAAGAGTAATTAAAGGAACTATTAAATTTTTCTCCCTCCCTCCCCTACCTTCGGATGCAACGTGTGTTTAAGTCGTATTCATTACGACGTTAATGGTAATTTCGCGTCAATTACCTCCGCGAAAGTCTTCCTCGGCGGGTGTCCGTACGTAATCTTTGAGCGTTTCTCGGATTCGAGAATTTCGGTGGCGCGCAAAGCCTGTCCTTAAATTGCGTCGCGGTGTGTACTTAAAATTCCATTAAGGGTACACGGGGAGTGTGTGGCTATTGAAATTTATTGTCGTTTCGAAAATTCTGTCGACCATCGAGGTATGCGGCGGAGTCCGAGTCTCGGTTCGAGTTGCGAAAGAAACTTTTCGTCATTATGTGCTCAGCTTGTCACCTTTGCAAATCCTTTTCTAACGTGGTTACGTCAAACTTTAAACCTGGAATGGAATGAATTGTTTGAGAGACCGAATTACAGTTAGTTATATTTGCACAAAGTCTATTATTCTCAGAGTCTTGGGGACTTTTAATCTATTCTGTTCTATACGACAAAACAGAAATCTCTTCTGTTTAGAACCTTATCGTTTTTCAAGCTATTATTTGTTTACTTATTAAAATTAGTTTCTTATTCTGTACGAAAATTATTACCTTCAAAACAGTAGTGTGTAAATGTATACAAAATAAATAGTTTTTGTAGTGTTGCAGTTGCGTGACAATTGACACATTCTGCTTAGTACTAGAACATCCAGATCAAATAGTAATTGAGAACTGTTATAAATTTTCTATACTTTCTAGATGTATTAATCTAAAAATCAGTGACGACTAAATTTTAGAAATTCATGCCAAAATTTATATTTAACTTACTTTTCCGTACATAAGACAGTCGTGCTTTACATTAGAATGTGTCTTTAAAATTTGCCCCTTCTTAAAATCAAGCAAAGTTATCTAATCCGAAAACTCTCGTCTGCAGCTTGCATTTATTCGAGATAAATATAAATATTATATTCTTTCGAATCGCAAACTCCCCAGGAATGCCTGTCCTTTAAAATTCCTAATCAGGATAGCTTTCCACTATCGGTGCGCCAAATTGAAAATTAAGTAATTAAATGTATCGAAGCAAAAGACACATGCCCGAAAGCCCTCCCCAACAGGTTCTGCAAAGCGGCCCGATAAAGATTCTTAATTACAGCGAGCGGCGGCGGCCGCGAAACTCGTCCAGTCGATAATCCTCCTCCTCCGTTCATAGCCCGGCTTTTTAATCTCGGCCGCTGCCGCTCTCGGGATTTCCGCGCGTGAAATACTCCCGGAGAGCTGAAATTGCCCGGCCGCGATCGAGCCGAGCTGATATCCGAGGGAGGAACTGGTTCGGTTTCGGCTGCGCGAGGATCTCTCGCGCCCAAAGGCGCTGCTGCTTCATGAATCATGGCGCTTGGGCTTCGTTTTGCGGCCCCGCCGAGAAACTTGTCGTCGTGACGGAATGCTGCATGCTGATTCGTTCCTCTTCTTCTTCTTCTTTTGGAATACTCGCCGGATAACGATTAGGCGGTGCCCGTTTATTGGGTGTCAAGTTTGCGGGGAGATCGTTAAACGCGCGGAATATGAATTCTGATGAGGCATCCCCTTTTCTGACGATTTTGAGAAAATTGCAGGGAGGATTTGTCTGATTAACATTTATCATTTTTACGAGGGATTTTGGCGGAGGCTCTTTTTTCCGAAACTGAAATTGGACCTGTGGCTCATTAGTGAAAAATGCGCGACGATTAGTAAGATGGAGTTTTTCTGAAGAAATGAGTAATGCCTTGTTGCAGAGCACATGACTTCGAAGAATGCAATCAGTAAAAAACTCTTACAAGAGTTAAATTACTCTTTAATAAGAAATTGCTTATTGGATAATAGCATGAATTTTAAAGTTACATTGGTTTGATTAGATTGAAACCTCGCAAAAATTAACAATTAAATTATCTCCCAAAATTAGACCAAAAGATCCAAGTTAATAAAAAATTCATTTAAATTCGAATGTCCAAGAATCGTTCCCATTGAAACTCTCCATAAATGAATATAAAGCCTTTAAACGACAATCTAAAAAACAATAGACCTCTCCCTTTTTCCCGTTAAATCCGAATTCAATTCGAAGCTCCTTTTTCCGCGCATCCAATGAATACAGATAAGCCTGCTAATGACCATCTCCGGAAAATTGAGTCCTCGGGCTCTGAAAATAGACTCTCGGCGCGCAAATCAGCTGATCCGGCGCCTCGCGCAGCTCTCCATGGATTTCTCGAAGCGCGCGACAGCCCTAATACAAGCGACAGACGCCGACCGGCTGGAAATAAACTCCCCGGTCGGGGAGACGCACCAGGAATAGAGGTAATATCCACCCACGTTTCAGACGAGGAAAGGCCGGCATAACGCTCGCCGAGCTCCGCTACAATCGCGCGATTAAGGATGTGCGCACGAGAATAGAAGGCGTGCGCGGCGGAGGGGGAGGGGAGATGACGACTTTCTCGCGGAGGAGAGAGGCTCGAGTGCGATTTGTCGCCGGGAGAAAGGCGATGAGATATCGAGCTTCGCGGAGAGCTTGTTAATTCGGATCGATGCATTATGGATGGCCGGATGCTGGGTTGAGGTCGCCGCGGAATCCGAATGCGCTCAATTAAAATTTCTGCCGATTCGGACGGGTGGACGGCTGCGATCTGACTGGGGACAAGAAACATTTCTTCTCGGCCGTTTGATAAAGCGACGGGTAAATTTTCAAAGAATAAACATTGAAAATTGAAAAGGGAAATTCAGGAGGTTCTGTTACAGGCGTACCAAATCATTCTTATCGGCTACAACGCAGCCACATTAACCAGATGCCGCTGAAAGCCGGTAAATTATAGTACTCACCTCGAACGATTTCACATGCGCGGCCCGCGTAAACACCGTAATATTCCTGCATCCACGATTGCAGGAAACCCGGCATTAGCTCGGCACCTCCGCCGCGACTGTAAACGTCTCCGAGCCAATCTCCAGTCGTCTCCCGCGCCGCCTTGACAAATCCATCGAAAGGGAAATGTTTCCAGACGAGCGAACTTCCGCGTTTAACGAGGCGTCGTCGTCGACGGGGGCGTCGCGCGGCAGACCGCGCCAAAACAGCGCGGCGACCGTAATTAGGCCGGCGGGCTGCACCGTCCGCGAGCAGTATTCCTGGGGCGACATTTCCAGACGGCCAAGATTCCGTTCCGGGGTATTTCGGAGGGAATTCCGCGAGGGATATACGATACTCCGCCCGAGGATCATGGGGATGTAATGGCAATTATTTGCGGCGCGGCGGATCGGGATGGGGGTGTTTAATTTTTTTAGAGATCAGGAATGAGAGGCGAGGGAATGGAAGAGAATGTGGGACATGCATTGATTTCAACGGCGTGCAGTTGTTTTACTGAAAAGAACATAGAGAAATATTAATAATTTGCTCTATAGTTGTTAAGATTCTAGTTACGTCAAATGATTACTTTTCTTACTTTAAAGCAGTGTATTATTTTATTATTAGTGTTATTATTCTATGCTAGCATTAAGAGATAATAATTAGTTTCTTACTTAAAATACGCTCTATTACATACATCCATTTTTTAGACCTTCACAATCTGTGATTTGTATTCAGAAAAGTGATTGGAGTAGCACTTTTAGTTTTTGCAAATGAGAAGATCTGCATTTACTTACATCAATTGAAACATTTTATGCGATTTTACATTTTTCGATAATAAAAAAAAAACAAACAGACGCACGTAAAGTCTTGGAAAAGAGTGGCGCTTACTCACGAATAGAATAATAATTTTCGAAAAAGTAAAACAGCATTCTTGCTGCACCAGAGAACCGAGCTTTATGAAATGATTGAAAGATCTCAATAATACTTCTGACTAGAAGTAGCTGCGTGGACCGAGAATTGTTTATTGTAGTAGTAGGTATTTCCCGACGCTACACTATTAGTAATTCGCGTGACTAGACCCGATGAGTAAGTGATACCTTTTTAAGCTTGAGTCACTCCACCAGTTCGAGATGTTTAATCCTTCCCGAGAAACTGTCATCTCGTCAGCTGCATTTTTTGCGAGCGTTCCATCCATTTTCGAAAGTTTACATTTCACTGAATAAAAATTCCTATATAGTATAAAGGCTTGAGACAATAATTATACATATTCATCCCAAAGAATTGCGGCTCTCGGCAATTACCCGAATATTTTTACGAAAAGCGCAATAAACGTATAGACTCCGTTATTTACGCTCTCATCGGCGCAGTAAATTTAAGCGCTCTGTAATTAAATTGTTCGCGAGGAACGGTACAGAGCTTGCAAAACATATCCCAAAACTAATGATTGCGCAAGCGAAATGGCTTTATTCTCTCGCAAGAGCATAATTTCGGGCGGCGCAAAAGTCCTCGCTGGAAATTGCGGACAATTGATTAGCGCGCGTCGGTCGCGCGGAGCTTACGTAACCGCCGCGAGAGAAAAGAGGAAAAATGCCCGACTAGAAAGTAGGTAAAATCGTCAGCCTTGACACGTTAACGATCCGCGATTGAATTTAACTCTCCTCTGCGATTGCATTCTCCGCCCGAGACGAGATAAACCGAAGATTCTCTCTCTCTCCCGTTCTTGGAACTCGCGGAATAAGTAATAGCGGCGGAGCCGGCAAAGTGGAAATCTAACGAGCTGCTGCGTGAATTTCTGTCGCGTGACGTAACCGAGTCCGCGACGACGGACGGATAACGTTTGCCGAGGCGCGACACGAGCAAAAAACTATCGACTGCACCGCGCCGCAGGTTGAGCCGCTTTTGTTGTTTTAAGGGAACTCTATTTTAGATGGTATGTGGCCCAGTTCGCCGAGCGAATAGTCTTTTATTGTTGAGGTAATTGTTTAATTATAGGGAGAGGAAACATTTTTAGCATTCTTTGGATAAAAACGATTTTGTCATCGCCGATTGTGCAATTCTAAGTTTGCCCGTTAAAATTTGTTTATCCAACGACCTTATCGGGAGTATTGCCAAATTGGCGCGGATTACCGAAAAGTGAAAAGTAATAATTTTGCGAAATTTAGCGCGTTAATCCCGAGCGTGACACGTTTTGGTCTTCTTTTTTTCGATCGTCGCATTCCTCTCGGCTATAACTTTAATTTGATTGTTTAAAGATGCTCGCGAAGCCGACCTGGGTGATTAACGAGCAACTCAATTTCGGTGATTGATGACGCGCATTTCCCAGCGACACCCTCCGAATAAGCCGTAACTCGATTTTTATCATTAACCAAACGCGCTGCTAATGATACTGCAAGTGCAAACCAATTACCCGGCAAAGTCCAGCGCCGCTTTATTGAAAGTAATAACTCTTGCAGTGGCGCGCGCGCACACACTTGCACAACCTGTGTAAGCTCGGGATCAATTCAGCTCTGCGGGTCGATTGAGATGCAGTTTCTAAACAAGCGGCTTCCATAAATTACGGATTTTACATTCGAACCGGGCTTGATAACGTCGGCTAATCCAAATGAATTCAGTGCTTTCTTAATCCCGCCAACCTGAATCGCTTTTCTGGGTCAAAATCGTATCCTTCTCCTCGAATCCTAGCGAGCGTAACGGTACGCGTGCGCACAGCACTCGGAAAAATAAACGCATCCGCCGATATCGAGGCGATCCCGAAAGCAAGGAGGGGGGCAGCAGCTCGCACGGACGCGAAACCCCCTTTCGCAATCCCTCCCGAAGGGAAGCTCGAATTCGATCCCGCGGATCGTTTCCGGCGCTTCGAATCTTACGCAGAAGATCTTAATCGGCTCTCTCGGGCGGTAGAAGGCAGAGTCGGGAATGCGAAAAAGAGCAAGAGGAGAGGACGAGTTGAAGGGCGAATCCACGGGCATTAGGCGTCGTCGAGGATGAAAGAGAATCGCGGGAGTGAGAAAAAGAGAGAGAGAGAGAGAGAGAGAGAGAGAGAAGCCGCTCGGCTAATTCGCGGAAGGGATATAACAGCTAAGTAAGCAAATCGAGCGGCAGGTTCTTTCTTTCTTTCTCTCTCTCTCCCTCTCTCTGTTCTTCTTGTACGGCACGGTTGAACGCCGGTTGAGACGGACGGAGTGACGCGTCGGCTGCGTCATTTTGCAGGATGTACTCCGGACGTTTTTTCAAAGGAGCTGTATTTATCGGACGCTGTTACTTTTTTTTCAGAGATTGCCTGGTACTCGACGGGCTGGCTTTGAGAATGCAGGAGAGTATTGTGTTTCTAGCGACCGGAGATGGAAAACATCGACGTTCGCGCAGAAAACTTATTTCATGTATAAAATGGAATATAATTCCTATTTAATCAGAAATTTTTAAAACACACCTCTGCTGCTAATCTTAAGTATTAAAATCTGCGTGTAAAGCATTTTTTTTAACGCGTGGAATAACACGGCAGTAATTCGAAGCTGAAAAGTTAATTAAAACGTTTGTTTTGAAGTCAAAGTAAAAACTTTATCAGTTTGAAATACTAACTGCGTTATTTCGTTAGTATAGTGTTATAGTACGCTAATACTTTATTAGTGACGTTTATTGCAGCGGAAATGCCAGACCTCAATAAGATCTTAATATCATAATGAACAATCGGATGAAGTAATAACTTCAAGAAAAACACAAGTACTGATGCTTATCCGGAGCCTATATTTAATTCATTTCGTACACTTTGCATTGCGTGCACAAAGAGGAAATAAACTGAAGCTTACTTCCGCGACGTAAATCATTTTATCACTGCGCGTAATTTTATTGCTAATTATTTTCATTATTGACGATTCAAATTTTTGCGCCGCTCGCAGCGCGCAATCTTCCTCCGCGAATGAAAAGAAGGCTGGCTCGTGCACGAGCAGCGGGTGCGCACGTCGTGTCGTGAGGCGTAAAAAGTTCGCCGTAATTTATATTGCATACGTATGATACGATTTACATAGATTACACTTCAACGTGTTCGACTTCAGGGCTCCTCGTCCCTCGGAGTACGCTTTTGATCGCGAAATGTATACGAGCTCGCGCCATCTGCTTCCCGCAATAAAATTTCATAATTTCGAGCACTGGAATGAAGAGATATATGCGCTCGTACCTGCAATTTTAACGACCGAATGAATTTTGCGCGCCGACCGCAGATATGCTCGTTTTTGTTTCAACTTTAAAGCGGACTTTATTACTGCGCTCGAAAAATTGATTGATAAGTCTGAAAAATGACGATGTGGGTATAAATGAATGAAGTAATAATCAAAGCGAATAAATCAATTTTTGAACACATTGTGAGAGTGTTTCGAGTAACCCAAGATAAACTCAAATTTTGACCGATAAGAAGACTTCTTCGTTCTTGCATAACGAGATAATTAGACGTTACGTTTTATGATAATCCTGACCGTATTTTGAGCAAAAGATTTTCGGTGA
The DNA here is from genome assembly GCA_035582935.1 of Ormyrus thymus. Lineage (NCBI taxonomy): Eukaryota > Metazoa > Arthropoda > Insecta > Hymenoptera > Ormyridae > Ormyrus > Ormyrus thymus. The sequence goes on along the minus strand of JAWWEM010029387.1, from coordinate 5,345 downwards.
TTCATCAACATCTTGTGCAATGTACGCGGAGATGCGATGGATTTTATTGTAAAACATAAAAAGTGTAGTTCGCGATTTGTTCAAAAGCGAATGTCATTACAAGCGCTAAATTTATTTTACAAGTTTATATTCTTGTTGAAGTAAAAGTTTTTGGTAACGTTATTAATTGGGTTAGCAGGCTACAAACATTTGTTACTTTTATAGAATTAAATTTTACGTTTGTAAATTAACATAAATTCAAAAAGAATATTGGTTTTTAAAGAATTTTTGGGGCGTAAATTCAACGTTTTATTACTTTTCGTGTCTTTTATTTGTATCTAATAGATAAAACTTACCGCGATTATCGTGAGAGAGCACTAAAAAAATTTTTCAAAACCTAAAATATTGAATTAGCTTCGGGCAATTTCGTATATAGACATTCTTGCATTTAATCAGCTTCTCTTATTCAATCAATCAGCTTTACTTCATTAATCCCCCAACGAATTAATCCCAACGCAAATACAATAAAAATTCCTACTCCCAAGAAAAGGTTCACGCCTCGAAATGAATTTCAGCGCCGATAACAAAGTTGCCGCCCCGCTCCGCGCGGCCGTAACTGAACAGCCTCCGAAGCTTCCCCGTCGGCTAAAAACTCTCTCCTCTCGGAGCTTTGTACAAGCCCGACGTCTTTGTCCCTTTTCTCTCCGGGCCAGAAAGCTGCGCGTCGGTTACGTCAGGCGCATGCGGCGAACACGTGGGGACAAGTGTATAAGTAAGGGCATGAGATCCCGCGTCGCTTTTTGCGCGTCGCGCGGCTGCGCGCAGGAATTCCGAGCATTTGTTTCCCGACTCTTTTGTTGCTGCTGCTGCTGCTCTCCTTTGACGCTCGCTGGGAGACGAGGCGCTCTTTTGTCGTTTCTGTTGGCGCACCGAATTTCATTATTTAGCGTTCGGAGAACGGCTCTCGTTCGCCAAGTGTAACAGAGACGACTCCTTGCTCCGCGAAGACCGGCGAGCTTACGAAATAACGAGCTTTCTGCCGCCCGATTACAGCGAATCAAAGCTTTATCGATATCTATACAGTTTTTTTGCGAGGATGCATTAGATTTCTCTTGAGTCGGCGAGTTTCGAGACGCGATTTATGATAATCAGTTGGCGGCGATCGTTAGACACTCGGCCTGCCTCCGAAATTTGGATTGCTAATCCTAGCGAAAAATTGTACTATCAGTCGGGCAATAAAATATTAATCCTGAAGCTCTGCGAGTACACGTCCACTCGCCCGAAAGCGTCCGAACTCCTCGTTAAAAATGCGCATAGATTAAGGCGACCGCGCAGATCCTTTAATTCCGAACACGGTCAATTTCAATGCTATAATAAAAAGGTCAGGCTCGATAGTCGCGGGCAACTAACTTTCACCTTTTTACGTCTGGCGCGCGGCGCGCAGGAATTTTCGCGCGGTATAATTGAAATCTTAACGGTAATGCGCCGCGACACGCATGTATGGGGGGAAAAACGCGAATTGTTTGCCTTTTATATATTAGAAAAATGACAGGCCTGCCGCGGCGGCGGCGGCTATTCTAAATTTAATTAAACGTTTTTGCGAGCTTTTTGTCGGGGATTATATCCGTACCGCGGAGAGGATAAATATTTATAATGGAATTAAGTTCCGCGCGAAGTACTTGGCGGTTAATGGTTTTTGATATTTTACCAAGGTTTATTCTGACCGGTTAATTTAGTTGCTTATGCGGTGAAAAATTGGATAATTATAAAGTTAATCGAAAGCTTTTAAGGTGCTTTATTTTAAAGTAAGATAAAGCGTTTACGGAGTAAAAAATTATAGAGCTTTTTATTGTAACAAGTTAAGCTATCGAGTCGTGTATGAAAATGAAGATTTCAAATAATAAAATGCCGATGTAATCGCTGCAATCTAATAGTGCATTCGTTTTTTCCTTAACTATTTAAAAATCAAAGTTCTAATTTAAGTTAAATTCATAAGAATTTTTTAAGCTTAGCACTTTTATTTATAATCAATCTCATTAGGTTTCTAATTGCTTTAAATAAATATGAAACATCACAAGATAAATTCCTATACCAACGGTGAATTAGCATCTCAGTAAATAATTCTAAAATCCTTTCAAGAGATACTTTTTTCACGCGTTACCTTCTTCCATTATTAAATTAGAAAAAGAAAAATTTCAACGATTTCGCATTTACAAACAGCTTCGCACCGACTGCTGCTCGTAAACAAAGCATAAAACTGAACTAGAAAAGCAACACTGAAAATTACACATCCACAATCCAGAAGCGCCAAGAGAAACTTGGACTTTTTCTGCCAGCAATTACCAATCGAAAATCCTCATCGGCATTAAAAATAATTGCCGATATCAATTTTTGAGCCACCGATCGCGATTCCCGCAACAGAAAAAAGCTCCTCGACGGCGGCGATAAGCGGGGCAGCGTCTACTTTCTCGATCTCCCGCGTCGTCGGCCGGCAGCAGCGGCGGCGGCGGCGGCGGCCCTCCTAAGCGGAGTAGCCGAGAGAGAAAAAAAGGCGAACACGAGCCAGACGATTGAGCGCTCTTTCTCGGCTGCATTCATGCGCCCGAGTAGTAGTAGGCCGCTTTATTTCGCGCCGGAGAATGAGAAGAGAGTGAGAGAGAGAACCGGCGAGCGTTATTTTTATGAATGACTCGGCCGTGAGTCGCGAGAAGCCGAGGGTGGGAGGAAGAGAAAGGATGCAACGCGAGCTGCGTGAGTATGGACTGGAAAAATTGGGTGCGGATAGGCTGTTATTATGCTATTAGAGCGAGATTTTTGCGGGACCGATCGACTCCAGTAATTAGTGGCTTTCCGTTAATTGAAATTTTAGTTTTTGCGCCGGAGCTTGCGGTGTATGTGTAATTTAGTTTACCTAGGATATATTAACTTCGGGGTTTGCTTTGCTCGCTGTTGATTTTAATTCTGAAGCTTCGTATGATATTTTCTTATAGTTACTCGCGCGATAAATAGCCATTTTTATCGTTGGTGGAAGGAAAAAATTGCTTTTGAATGCATGCACGGTTTAAGAGCGTTATTGTTAATATTTTCACGGGAAAGAAAGTCTGCGCTCGGCGTTGTGCATTTACATTTTACGAGATTGAAAGTTTTTAGACTTAAGTGTATATTTCACTTAAAAATCGCAAAGTAACTGGAAAATGCTCTCACGCTCATTTTTATCTTTGCATCGAAGTACAGTAATTTACTCCAATTTGATCGAATAAACGATCAATTTTTATCATTTTCTTCGCAGGAAGCCGACTTTTCTTCAGAGAAATTTCTTTACGATTAAAAATCTCCGAGGTCAAATTACCCCATTTTACAGTGTAAAATTTACATATTACTAATAAAAACTCTTTTCTGATAAAAACGAGTCATTTTTTGTGAATGTAATAGACGCGCATAATGACGTTAGCGTAATTATTAATATAATCACCATAAAATATAGTGATACAAGAATCATTAAATGCCTTCATTAAGCAGCACTTAAACGGCTAAAATACCTCATAAACTAATCCACATTAAAATATATTTCAGGGCTCCGTAACGAACGCAAAGAGCCCAAACCGCATTATTAGATACGATGCAACCGAAATTACAACGATTCCCAACTCTCGCAGTTGCTATATCCCTCTGTCTCTTGCGAACGCAAACGCGCGGCGCACTCAATGCAGTTGTCAATTAAATTTCAAAAGCAAACAGCCTCTCAATATACGGCTCGTTAAAGCGGGGAGAGCAATCGCAAACTAATTACCCGTAATAAACGGCGGAGGTGAATGAAACCGAGACTCTTTTCGCGCGCTCTTGACACTCCAACGAGGCGCGCGCGAGAGAGAGAGGGGGGGGAGGAGTCGCCTTTTTTTTTAAGGAGAGCAAAGTGAGCTCTCCAGTCGCGAGTCGGGACTCTTTCTTTTTTGAAGGTGCTGCGCGTCCCGTTTTGGGGAGAGGAGTCACGTGTTTCGAATTAGCCTGGGAGCTTTAGGGATAAATGACGTGTGAAAGCTGGATAATCGAGGCCGGGGATGAGGGAGCTTTTAATTGGGAGACGGGACGATGTTGAGAGTTGTCGTAACTCTTGTGAATTTTTGGCAGGAGCCGCTTTAAGCGATGGAATTTTTTTCTCGGGGAGCGAAGTGCGCGGTTCATTTGTAGATATTTTTAAGAAAGTCGCTGCACTTTAGAGCTTACAAATAGTACTACAGTCCAGAGTAAACCGGAAATTAAAGAATTTGACTGTGGTTTTAGCTTCTGCCTTTATTACTTCTTTTACGATTCGGCAAAGATTTGGTCAAAAAATATTATTCTTATAAAAAGAAAAGTGATTCACTCGACTTTCAAATGACTTAAAACAGTTGCTATTTAAAAATAGCCTTTTCACGCTTCTTCGCACAAATATGACGCTGCACATCATTTTTTATACAAAGTTTGTCTACCGACAACCATTTAAAGACACGAACCTATTAACAGCCAATCCCCAAAAGCACCCATTTCCTCCATAAGCCGGGGACTCGAGAAAAAGAAGCCCGAGAGCTAGTAATCAATAAATTACGTCGCAACAAGTAAGTAAAGGCCAGTAAACGACTGAGGCATTCTCGCATCTTCTCCCCGGCACAGGACGATAACGCCTAAGCCTATAACCATCCTTGCGTACGGTTATGCAAAACCGAACGACCGCAAGCAGCAGCAGCAGCAGCAGCAGCAGCAGCGTCGTAGAAAGACGAGAGGAGGAAAAAGAAGAAAGGCACAGATAAACAAACGAGCTCTTTATGCGAGCGCGATTTCCTCTCCGCGTGTCCCGCGAGGAATGCGGTTTTCCGAGTCTCTCTCTCCCGCCGCCGAGGGAGAGAGGTTTTAACCGGCGGATGTCGAGAGCCGCCTGTATCGCTGATTAGGTAATTCACTTAGCGGGAGAGATTTGCCCGGCGCGGTTTCGTTTGCTCTCGATTTGCTAATTTTCAGCGGTGAGGTTTTCAAGGCTGCCGTGGGGTAACGCGCGAAAATTAAGTGCCTTTTACGCCGAGGAGGAAGAAACGGTCAAAAGTTTCAGGGCAAGTGGAAAAGAACGCTTTAAGTTTGGTTTTATATCGTAGCCTGCGGTTTTCGCGTTTATAAAAGAGCAATTTGAAATGGAAGAAAATTATTTGCATATTAATTAAAGTAAAATAATTTATTTCATAAATTATCGAAATTGTTGTATAACTTTCATACAAAGTATTGAGGAAAAATTAAACTTATTTCCGAGATAGTTAAAATTTAAATTAAACATTTTGTCCATTCATAAAATAAGCATGCTTCCAAATCAGCTAGCTAATAAAATTATGAATCCTATG
>JAWWEM010029366.1:0-15258 GCA_035582935.1 Ormyrus thymus | reverse complement strand
CTCTCTCTCTCTCTCTCTCTCTCGAGTAAGAACCAGCGAGTTCTCGACATCTTAATTCGAATCATCAACGCGTTAAGCGACGCCGCCTCTGCTTAACATGAAAACGCTCGAAAGCGAACGAGATAGAGGAGGAGCTCGAGAATGTATAGAGTCTTAACTGTATTCTACTCTCGAGCCGCCGAGTGCCAATTCACACTCTGTATGTTAAAGCAAACTGTTCCTTTTGTCCGCCGGGAATTTGCTTGTTTATTTGAGTGAAAAGAATTTTAATTTACTTTTATTATTTCCAGCTTCTAATTTTATATAGTATCTCCTCACAGCTTTATAAGAAACTTAAAACTTACATCCAATAAAGTATACCTTATACAGAAAATCCAAAATTACAGCGACAAGCAATCAATTAAAGCTTCCCTCTCAAACCCAGAATAAGCGGTCATCGGCTCACTAACCGCGCTCGAGCTCGAAAAACGCAAAAAAAAGTCCAAGAAAAGCAGAAAGAGAAGAAAGGTGCACAGGGAGAGAAGGAGGGGGCAAAAAGAGAAGCCGGCGAGTAAAAGCGACAAGGTGCCGCGCTATTTATACCAGCTGACAGAGCGCCGCGTCAAGTAGCCTCGACGCTCTCGGAGCTCTCGGCCGGAAGCGCGCCGAGAGCGATTACTCAACGCGGCAAAGAGCGAGAACCCCCGAGAGCAGAGAGAACCACCCGCGACTATTTCTAAGCGCGGTCTTATCATGCTGCGGGGAGCGTCGTCGGCTCTCCCCCGCGACTGGATGCACCTTTCGAGCTGCGGAATTTCCCAAATGGAGAAACGATTGATTGATACGGAGGGCGGCAGTCATTTGCAAATTGCCCTTGCGGTTCTGTAGCAAATAAATATATCACCGTTTTGTAAAGTAAGATCTAATGTATTTTAATGTTAAATTGTTTCTTTTGTGCAGGAATTTATTACTTTACACTTCTCGATAAGACTCTGGAGAATGATGTATGGTACGCTTAACGTACACGATATAAAATAACGTGTAAACCAGTGAATCATCGGAGGAAATCGTAAATTTTGATTAGTATCGTTATTTAAAACTGCTCGCTAACTATTTAATTATGCTTTTCAGCGTAACGTTTTGATATATCATCTCCAAGAGCTGTAAAATAAAAGCTTACATTTTATGCGCCGCTTTTTCCAGGAATAAAAACGCAAGATATTCCAAATCCAAGTCAAACGGCAATAAAGCAGCAAGAAAATCAGAAGTTGCTTTTAGCCTCCGAAGCTAAATCATTGAAACACCGCAGCATCCAGTCCGAATACTCCCATTCCCGCTCCTAAATCATCATCCTCCTCGCGCTTCCTCCTGCGCCGCGATAAAAGACGCCTCGCCACGCACCTCTCAATGTCCCAATTCGTTCTACCTTAACAGCCTCTCTTCCTCTCTCCCTCGTAATGCACTCCGGCGATACGCGCGGCAGCAGCAGCAGCAGCTCGCTTAGCGATATTCAGATTTTTATCGCGGCGCGCACTCAGCGAAATTGACAATGACGAATCGCCGGGGCTCGGTTTATTTCCCGCGTTTCTGGCACTCGTAAACACATATCTAAGAGCGTCTCTCTCTCTCCCTCGAAAAATGACAGGGGAGAAAAATGAGGCGGCCCGCTATTTACGACAAGCGAGAGCGCTCGGCTAACGTGAAATTACGCCTTTTTTCCCGCGAGTATCTCTCTCTCGGCTCCCCCGAGAGAGGTATGCGCTGAGTTTCGCCTTTTTTCGGGGTGTGCAGATATCGAAATTACGTTTGGGTGGCTCGACGCGCCGATATGGGAATATAATGTGGAGACGGAGTTGTAAAAAGCGCCGGGAGAGAGTAGCAATTTACTGCTTTGTTGAGATTTACGAACGAGCGGATGATGAATGGCGGGGGGTTTGGAGGGAAATGGGATGCTTTGATAATTTAGGCGGCGAGTTTTTTGGGTGGAAATCTTATTAAAAATACATTACCCTGTTTTTTCGAAATCTTTGAAGCACGCTAAATTATACTTCAGTTTTAAAGTAATCACTTGGATTGGACTGTTTTAAATGCATTTCTAAATGCTATCAATGTATTCAAACTGCGTCAGTCTTACGCGTCAAAGTTTGTAGATTAGCAGTTTGATTAATTTTTTTTTTTTTCAAACTAAAGGGAAAGTCATTCATGATTGATTACCACCTCACATTTACAAAAACATCTAAAAAATTAGAAACACCATCTGACACAGTTGTTTCAATCAAACTTTCAGAAGCGCCCCCAAATTCTCGCGACGATTCCCAAAACGGCAGCGATTTTTCCCTCACGTACGATCCATCAGCCCTCGAAATTCCGCAGCGCGCGCGCGCGCGGTGTCCCTTCTTTTTCCGTTCCGGCGGCCCGCGGAGGGGAGAAGTGCGCGTGATGAAAATTAAATGAGCGAAATTAAGTGCGCCGACGTCGCGCGCCTCTCGGGGGAGCACCGACGCGCAGATAAAGGCCTGGAACAATGCCGAGCATTGTGCGTCGTGTTTAAGGAGGCGGCCGCGGAAGCAAGCCGTTGAGGAAGTTCGCCGAGGCGGCGGCTGCGGTCGCCGCTGACTTTACGCTGCTTTTCGGGAGCGCTCGCGAAGCTTCTTCTTCTGTTTGCTTCTGCATTTTTGCGTCGGGAGAAAAATTTATGAGCGCCGCACACCGTTGATGTTGCAGCGTATATTTCTGGGTGTAATTTACAAGATCTTTGTGCAGTTTCTGTCTAGAAATGAAGTATGGAGTATTTTTTTATGCAAATTCATTTGGATTTAATTTCATGGCTTTAAGTCCAGAAAATGAACGTAATTTTTCATGATTAACGCGACTTTGGACTTAATGCGTGCCATGTTTTGCTTAGAGATCTTTACATCGCTTTGATTTCAATTTAAATTTAATATACAACAATTAACCCCAAAATTAAATAAACAAAACAGTGACCTCCCATACTCGGCGGAAACTCGGCGGAAACTGCTCAAAATTCCCGTGCAGCGACAGCAACTCTCGCAGCAGCAGCAGCAGCAGCAGCAGCACGCAGCATCTACGTGATTCCGGCTAGGTATAACACCTTCATTCGGGACTCCCACGCAGTGCGCCGATAAGACGCGGCGACGGCGGCGGCGGCAGCGTATGCGCGCGAGCTAATTGACGCCTAATTAAGGCGGCATCGCGGGGAATTGGAACGCGATGATGGGCTTTCGCCGCGCGGCCAAAGTCGCACTTTGCCGGCGAAGCAAGCTTTGTTTATATATGCACCGGCACGCCGGCATGTGGGGTAACGGGTTACCGTGCTCTGCTCTGCTCCCTCTCCCTGGCTTTCCGAGGTGCGAGAAGGAAAAACGGGCTTCGCGGCGCACAGGCTGCTCGCTTTAATGGTTATTAAAACTTTCGGGTTATCGCGGTGAGGGTCGAGCGGCCGCAGGAGAATCTTCTTATCTTAGGAAGAGAATTCCCTTTTTTAAGGCTTGAATTTTGGCTTTCTAAAAATTATTATTATTATTATCTAGCCCATAGTCTACTTCTGCATGGATTAGTATATTTTTGTACAAAGAAGCGTTTTTATCTATGATTGCGACGCAAACTTCCAAATATCCACGTAAAGCCTCCTTTTTACTATTCCTTAAAATGCTCGAACAACCGCTATTTCCCGAGCTCTTAATTCGCAAAAGTGCAGGACGCGCGTAAATTAGCGCCGAAAACCCCGTTGTACCAAGGTCCTCCGAAAAGAATTGGTTAATTTAGCCGGCGGGACAACAAAATAAAAGCTCTTATTACTCTCGTTCCTATCGATAAACCGCATTCGGTGTATAGACAAGCCCTCCCCGCGCGCTCGGAAATTTTTTACTCGCGCCGCGCAGTTTCCGATACTCCCATTATGGGCCGTGCAATTTCATCTCTGTCGGGGCTCTCTTCCTCTCCCTTTTTTTATTAAGCTGACTCCCCCTCTCCCCCTCTCTCTCTCTCTCTCTCTCTCTCTCTATCTACCCCTTTATCGCGTTTCCCTTTGCGCAGACGCTCCGTGTATTCATCTCTCTCGCCGGCAGCGCGGGCAGCGAGCCAAACTTGTGCGCGCAAAATATACATTCCTTAATTAGCATTGTTCCGGTAATCTCCGGGCATTTTTGTTTCGACGTTTGTTTTTCCGCGACGACGCGGACGTGTAAATACGAGAGGCCCATTGTTCGCTTATTATCAATTTTTGCCTTTCACGGTCGCGTGTATGCTTTTTAAATGCGCAGGCTGGCCAGCCCTTTGTCTCGTACAATTGCGCGAGATTACGTCGCGGCTGAATTACAAACTTGTGTTTACACGTCTCTGCTCCGCATTGTTTGATGCTGATTTTAAAGGTTATTCGCCGGATCTTTCATTAAATTATTTTATATTTTCATATAGAACTGTACAACTGCGTAACTGTCCTTCATCATATTGCTTTAAAAACGCTCATGAAGTTATTGACAATATTTTTTGATTGACGAGCTACGATCGATTACCGAAAGGTACAATAAAATTTGGAATTGCAGAAAGGTAATAAACCAGAAATTGATGGAATTTAAATTCACTTTTCGAAAGCATCGCGTACATTTTGTTGCATACATCACATAAAGTTTTATAAATCGTATTCATTTTTACTTACTGAATTTTAGCTCAGGCGCGGTAAATGAATGAAATGTGCGTACTCACCTGGAGCAGAAAAGATCGAATTTAAATGACTTATTATATTGAGAGGCGCTATTTTTCTACTTTTCTATCTTATATACATATATACAACTTTACGCAAGTGAATTCCCACAGAGCAATCCAATGATTAATCCGGCCCGCAGCGACAGCAAAAAAGGGGACGAGATTCTAGGTGATAAAAGGAAGCTAATTGAACGCCGGGGGTAAGAAATCGCAAGTGAAAAGGTATTCATTCCCGGATCGTTCTAATTATCGCTGAGCAAAAGCAGCGCCGGTTCGTCTGGAGGCGAGGGATAAAAAGGGACACAACACAGGGGGTTACCAGAAACAAAGCTGCGCAGGAGGCAGAGAAATCGGCCGGACGCGAAAATAAATAATGCCAATTGAGCTAAATGGCGAAAGCCGCTGGGATACGCGATTCCGGCTAATTATGTATTTATTCCGAGGGAAAGAGACAGTTTGTTTGCCGGTTTGGCGGGGAAAAAGACGGACGGGATGGGGAAAAATTGATGGGGGTGTCGAAGCGGACGTTTTTCTGGTCGGGGCGATTGATGCGTGTTCTACCGCGGTGCTTTTCGTTTGTTAACTTTGAAAGAAAAATCACTAGTGTTGGTGAGTTTTTAGTTAAAGGCGTGATTCCGCGATTATTATATGATTTGTGCTTTTAAACTATTTTTTAAGATGTAATTTTAAAGATCATCTTTTTTATACCATTTAAGAATATTTATTAATTCAATGTGGATATTAATTTCATCGATTCTACTCCACAAGCAAATACTTAATATTTAACATGATGTAAAAAAGCACCACAAGCAGGCAGTAAAAAACCGTTCTTACACAAGTAAAACATCCCAAGGACAAATAATAATTCGCCGGGTATGAATAATACAAGCAGTAAAATCACTCCGCGGCAGCGCGCAGCAGCAACAAACAATCGGTTGCGGGGAGAAAAATTATAAGCCGAGAGCGACAAAATAAAAGCGGCCTGCGGACGCAGCCGTCAAAGCTGGGCTTTTACGCGGCGGCGCGAACGTCCGATGTCGAATTTACGAGTGGCTCGAGCGTCAAGTTTTACGGGCCAAGTCGTAAATAAACAATTACTGACCGCGAGCCGGCCCTGCTGCTAGTTCTTTCCGCCGAGTTTTCCGAGCGACAATGCGCCGCCGCCGCCGCTGCTGGCTGGCTTTTTTCTTCGCTGCCTCGTGCCTGCGTTCGGCTGCGTGCCGTCTGTCACTGGATCAGTCCGAGTGACGTGTGTTTTTGCCGGCGATGTTTATGTTTTACTTGCGGTTGAAGCTTTAATTGATCGGCTTTGCGCGCTGCGTCCGGGGGATTTTTGGGAGATTCGGAGAATTTGTTGGGAACGAAGGGCGGAAGAGTCGGCAACTGTAATTTTTTTTTATCGAATTGCAGGGGGAGATAGAGCTTTTAGATTTTCTATTTGCAGAATTAAATGTCTTCGCTTTCTGCTGTCTTTTAACTTCGTTGGAATTAAAACTGCAATGTACGTAAGTAGTTTAAATAACAGAAAATTCAATTTATTAAACTAACTTTCGAGTCTGCTTGGTATTACGCGCATCTTTGCTTCAGTGAAATTGTGTTATTAATAAATTACCTTAAACTTCTTACTATTTGCACTAGCATTTCTCAGTTACTTTTCAGTAAATGTAAAACGGTATAAATGTAAAACTTCAATGTTTTTAATCAAGTCAAGGTAGCTTCGTTACATTCCTCGCTCCGCCGCGCCAGCAATCCTTAAAAAAAATTGAAGCATCTCAATATTCATATTTTCTCCGAGCCGACACGCACAATAACAAGCAACATCACAAAACCGTCTCACAAAGCAGGCGTCAGGAGCCCAGTTTCCCGAGAATCTCAAAAATTCCTAGCAGCATCTCGAACTCCCACTCGTCTGAGCGAAACAAAACGCGGGGTTTTAAGAGATTAGTTCGCCGCGCGACGCTCTCCGACCCTTCCTCCCCACCTGCAGTCTAACGACGCGCTTCTCATTGTTTAGGCGGCGCAGCGTCGGGGACATTCTTTGCCCCGAAAGGAACTCATTGTCTCGCTTCCGAGCTGTCGCTGCTGCAGCGGAAAAGCCGCTTTTTGCGTGCTTTCCGATGCACAAAGACAGGTGCGAACCCGATTTCGCTCGCTGGAAGAGATTCTGGTGGACGGCACCGAACTGTGTGCCTTGGCTATTTCAAAAGATTTAAGCGGAATTGACGGTTACTTGATTTGAATTTGAATAAAGTATTGAAGTGTGGAATGTTTTTGTATCCGTGTCTATTGTTAAATTTAAGAAAATTAAGGCTTCTATCTAGAAGTGGAGTTTATAGAATCGAATTTTTGAAGGAGTCAATTATAAGCGGACAATTTGTAACAGGTGGAAAAGAATTATTATATTAAAGGATATTTATATTTTAAAAGAAAAATTAAAGAAAGACTTTAATAAATTTTTAGTGTTCAAGAATCATAAAGATATTTTGGTTTTCATAAATGATTGAGCAGAACAGTGAACACACGCAAACCTGTCTGTCCCATTTCAAGAAATGAATTCAGCAAGTCGAAGTGAATAAAATTGTCCAAACATATAATTTTAAAATTACTCGAAGCAAGCACTCGAAAAATGAAATTCTAATACGTCTTTATAACCATCAATCTATCCTAATCGTCAAGCCCTCAAACCATTACCGCAAAATCCCCCCTCGAAAATTTGCTCACTTATCTCGGCGGCAACAGCAGCTCTCTCTCATTTAATCCCGATTCGGAAGTGCACTCGTCTTGAAAAGGCTCGAGCGGCGCGCGGCGCGCGGCGCGTTCCCGTCTTCTTTGGAGTTTGAGTGCAGCGCCGACAATGCCAGCAGCAAGAGCACTCGAGGAGCACTCGCGCGGCGCGCATAATTCAATTTCGCGACAATGCTGCACCGCCCGATTAATATCGGATCGTCCGCACAAAGACAGGACCGCGCGCGAGACGGGACGGGAAGGGCGAAGGGGCGACCGGCGCGAGTGTAAGGCAATTCGAGGCTAATCTTTTTCGATAAGCGCGAGAGACTTTACTTTCTTTCGATTCGATCACGAAATGTAGGAGGGGAGGATTTTAATTTTTTTCAGGATCTTTTCTTTGCGCAATCCTGCGATGTTTTAAGCATGCAAGGAATTTGAATTTTCTTAAGTTCTTTAACTCACGTTGATCAATACGTTTGAATATTTAAATTGTAAATTCAGAGATTCACTACTGCAGTTTGCATCTTTAATCTTCTTTGGAGCTTCACTTTGTTTTCGGCCAAATGAAAATCTATTATTACCATTCACATTACACAAATTGCACTAAATTTGTCATTTCGAAAAGCGGCTCCGTCGCGACGGGGGAGAAAAACGTCAACATTAAAACCTCTCGTTCGCAATAATGAGATTCGAAATCCGAACAAAAAGCGCGGCAGCCAGCGTCGACGCGTCTCTCTTCATATATCGCTTTTCATCATAGCGTCGTAACGATGAAGCTTTATGTCAGCGAGACTCGTCGCCCGTCGCGCATCTGCTCTCCTCCTCTCTTTTCCCGCTACGTCAACTCGCGCTCCATTCTCCCTTGTTACAGCGTTTCCCTTTCGACGCGCGTTCCTCTTCCTTCGCTCCCTCGGAGCTTTTTTCTCTTCCTCAGGACACATTTACATTTTCATTCTCGCAACTTAAAACTAACTTGCCACTCGGCGCCGAGCGAGATTTTTCTCCGGCTCTTCTCTCTGAAAAATCGACGACTCGAGGCTGCTGCTTCTTTTTACTTGGAAAGACGACTTAAATTAACGAGCCAGTTGGTAACTCGGTCAATGAAAATTAAGAGTTTCATGTAATTATGCTGACAAGTGTCTTATTTCTAAGAAGTACATCAATTCTTTAGAAAGCGGAAAATAAAAGTACTGCTTTTATTATCAGTGCAAAAAGCTTGTAGGAGGTTTTTTTTTCAACCGTAAAGCATTATAAAAAGTAAGTTTTAAAAATATATCAATTATCCACGTCAGGCGTATTGATTCTCCGAGTAACAGTTTCCGTTATTGAACATTTTCTCAGAGAGTTCCTTGCAGTTCCCGGATCGCAGCTATAACTATCAGCGTCGCGTTTGCTTTGCTGCTTTGGCGATTTTATTTTTTCTCGAATTGCCGATATTTGAAATCGATAGGGGCGCAAGCCCGATGTTTATCCGTTCCTCTTCGGATTTTAATTTCTACTTTTTTTCCGTGTCTACGGGCTTTCGCTCCCTCCTCCCCCCCTCGCGTTCGAGGGATGAGTTTTATATCGCGCTCGTATTTTTCCATATTTTTCTCCTCGCCGCGCTGCGAACAATCTGCATCGAACAACGAGGAGGACGAAGTTATGGAAGAGGAGAGAGAGAGAAAGAGAGACGCGACTGGTGATAATGGAAGAGCGAGATGGAGAAAATATCGGTGACGAAATCGCCGAGATCTCGATGGTAAGGTTGCTTAGCGAGGAATATATTGCTACACCGTTTAATCTTGACTTTATTTGCATTTAGGTAACCGGCTCGTATTTGTCACCTATTGTATGCAAAACACAAATGATATCTTTAGCATTCAATCGGTAGTAAAAGATAGATAAAAATTGCGCAAAAGCAGGATTCTAAGAATAACTTGCAGAAACACAATCTTACGCAGGCAGATAGCGATTTCCTCAAAGTCTGTATACGAGCACACTGCACGCGTGCGGGTCTCCAGCTCATCTGATAAAATATCATATCTGGCCGCACAATGCAAACACACGCACAAGCACAGATCAATGCACACGAGAGTGCGTCCCTTTCTCCAGCGATGATCTGCTCACGGACCGTCAGAGGCGCGCGGAGGGGGGCGGCAGCATCAAGCCTCGGTACCCGCCTCGGTTTACCATGCACTCGAACCCCTTCTGCTAGCTTAATAGAGACGGAAGGGCTCGCTTCTTTTCCGACGGCAGCGCGGCGACGGCAAATGGGATTCGACAGCCGCGCTTTTCCGGCGACGCGCGTCACTTTTAATTTGCGCCCGAGGAAAGTCAAAGCGCGCGCGGGGCGACGGTCAGATGCGGGCGGGAGATGGGATTTTGATTGGAGCTCAGAGCTCTGAGTCACAACTTGGGAGACGTGGAGGGACCGCGGCGACTGACGTGGATTTTTACGAAATATGAAACTCGCTGGACTGTTTTGAGATGGTCGAGGGTTTCCGGCTTTGTTCGACGCTTGATGGATGATTTTTTTTTTGAGATGGGAGAGATTGGAGATTCTGTAGGATTTAATCTTGCGTTTCTTTACTTCAATTACTGCGTTGAGAAACAAGTCTTTCATTCGTAATTTAAATAGATATTCATTTATTAAAACGGACCGTCTTCTATTACGATTAAAGGATTTCACTTAAAGTGATATTCAACTTTACACTCTGAAAACTGAAATCAGATATCTCAAGTAGAATAAAATACAAAATTTCTTACCTCCTTTACCCGAGTTAGCAAACCTTCACGAAGTTTAACGAACTGATTACTCACTCGTGAATCACCCCCTTGAATCAGCCGGCGGCGGCCCTTAATTTTTCCGAAATCATCCCAGCAGAAGATCGAGGCATCAAAATATGCACAGCGAACGCCCAATTACCGGGGCTCCGGCTCGTATCTCGCCGCCTCCTCCTCTCCTTATGTGTGTGCGGCAGAGCTTTTAAATTCATTACGACCGCGGCGCGCTTGTCGCCGGTCACGCGAATCTCGAATTAACGGCCGCGAGATTCCGTCTCCTCTGAAAAACGCGAGCTAAGTGCATTAAAGCGCTCGGATTAGCATCGGCGCCCGTGTTCTACAAGGCTCTCGCCCCGGCTTAAACAAATGCTCCGTTATTTATTGTTTCCCTCCCCCCCCCCGCGGTTCTTTTTGTCGCGGCGCGGCGAGCAAACGACCTCGAATTTTCAGCTGAAATGCAGTGCGCTGCGATTATTATGCGCTCCTCGTATAATCAAGCGAAATATTTTCGGATCGTAAATTTAATGAGAAAAGTTTGCGTCGACGGTGTCCTACTTCGCTGGCACTTAGATATGGCGCTTTTACTTTGTAGAGGACTAACAAAACACTCGGCCAGTCGGCTTTAATTAATCAAAATAGTTCACGCGTAATTATAATAGTTTCCTATCTTTATTTCAATCTACGCTTGATAAATGTTTCCAACTCTTTCTGCAGTATCATAAATCTGCCCTTTTAATATTCAAAAAGTATTTATTTACCTTACGGCGATCAAAAGGTAATAAATAATTTGTTTTTAATTCCACTGTGCTCATATAATAAACAGAGATTTATAATATGTTAATAAATCAATTAATAATGTTTTAAAGTTGATTTAAAATCATTCATTTATTTTCTTTGCAAGTTTACATTTGCAGCGATATTTATATATATTTGCATACTCATTGCAGCAATAACATTTATTTTCAACTTTAAAATCATAAAATTCAATGTAAAGAGCACAAGAGCATAAATCAGATTGTATCACAATTTATCACAATTCAGTCCTTTTTAAACGAAAATCAATGATCCCTTAAATTATCTTGTCAAAAAACCTTTGCTGTTACAAACATCTGAGTTTCCACAAAAATGAATAATTCTGAAAAAATAATCGTTCACTATTATAGTCTCCCCTATAAAAACGAAAATAAACCCCTAAACCCGAAAATTAAATTCCCCCCCCCTCCCGCCCCTCCCCAGCTGCATTCGCCGTCAGCATCCGAAAGCATCTGAGCAGGAAATATAACACACCGGCCGCGCTAATCACAATAAATCAAGAAAGAGCCAACACGCGCAGCCCGCTCGAATTCATCAGGGCGACTAACGGCCGTTTACTCTAATATCTCGCTCGCGTTTGCGGCTGCAGTGGTAACGGCGGCGGCGGCGCGCATAACTTAAAAAGGAAAACTTCTTATCTCGCGGCGCAATCAACGCGAAAGCCCCATTACGCGCGGCGCGCCTGAAATATCGCCGGGCTTTTTTCGCGGGCCGCCGCCGCTGCAGCAGCAGCAGCTTCCTCTCCTCGCGCATTCCCCGAAAAATTGGGATACCGAGCGCCGTCGTCAAATGAGATTGCGTTACGCTTTTAATTAAGAGCTTGGAGGCTGCGAAGGCTGGGGATTCTTCGAGGCTTTTTGCGCAATTCTGAGCATAATCCCGCGAGAAATGTAATCAGCGTTTCGGCAGCGCGAAGAAATGTTATTGTTTATCGGGTCACTGGGTTTGTAAGAGGCACTTACGAGTCGTACACTTTGCGATAATTGACGTATAAAGGGTGCATGAAATTTTGTTGGCCAAACGTTATTACAGTAGCTAATGCTTGGTTAAATGTAAATTGATGTGTCAAAGGGTGAAAATTTGAAAATTGACAATGGAGGGTCAAAGGGACTCTCGCGTGCTTGAAGTCTAAGGAGACTCGCCTAATCGAATAAGATCTAGTAGCGAGGAAGCTATTTACCACGAAATATTATAACAAGTATAATTTCAGAACAAGCATTAACATAATTTAATTGTGCACTTCCGTATTTTCACATCTTCCTTGATTTAGCCTCCCCCCTGCGATTTGCAATATCGCTCTTAAAAGAGTACGCGCCACCTCGCGCTCAAACAAGCCCGATGAAAATAGCACAACCCCTTCAACGCCCCCAAATAAAAATCGGCTATACAGTCGAGAATTTCCCGCGCACTTAATTAAAACATGCGCGTCGAAGGTAATAATAAGCAGCGGCGGCAGCGCCGGCGGCGCTTAATAAAGCGCGTCACGGGGAAGAAATGAAAATCCATCAAAGCCGTGCGTGCGCCATCCCTCCTTTTCAATTAGATTAGCCGCACGTGCAGCGTTACATTCTGCTTTTTGCCGGCGCGCGCGCGCTCTCTTTGTTCCGCGCAATCTTTTGCCTTGCCCGTTCGTGTCGTTCGCTAATTTTTTAATTGAAGTTATCGCGGGAGGAGCGACAAAAATTTAACTTTTGCATTAAAGTTCGGTTAGCCGGCGAATCGGCGCAAAGTTAGCCCTTTCCGAGGGAGCTTCGCTCTTTACTTTTCTCTCTCTCTCTCTCTCTCTCTCTCTCTTGTAATTAATTTGCGAAATTAGAGTCTCTACTAATAGTTGAATGATAATAGTACTGCTGGAGGTAATTACGGCGAGATTTATTGTCATAACATTGTTATGTTGCTTCAAATTATGATGGAAATGACGACCTTAATGATGATGAAGATTATGATGCATTTAAGGACAATGATAGTGTAATTTGGGCTGACCGCGACATTATTTTAGTTTCTACTCTCCATCATGCTTTATTTCTCTCGATAACTTTAAAAAATTATATCATTTGATGAAAATTAAGTATCATCAGAATTAGATAATAAATAAAATGAAGATTTATCAGTAGTAGTTTAGAAACCTGGGATCGAGTAATTTCAGGTAATATATATCCGTAAAATGTCATCATCAATCATTAAATGGGTTCACGTAATAACTTTTAATAAAATGATAAAATGTTATAAATAGAAGCAGTTTTCGTACTTAAATAAACAATTTAAAATGTTACTTTTGGGAGGATTCTATCGCGGCAAAGTTTATTTTCCGTATACAAGAAAAATCGTCTCACCGGCATTACTAATAATACCGGCGAAATAACTTGCGATCGCTTTCCGCGCCGATACTCTCAAATGTACGTCACGGCGGGTCTTATTAATTTCAGCTCCGGCGGCTTTTTCACTCTCGCTTCCCTCGTCCCCATTTTTCGCGGCGAGCGAGACTTTCCGTGACAGTTTTCCCGCAGGCTGATTTTAATTAAAGCCGAGGGGCGGCGGCGCGTGCTGCTGTCCGGGAAATCGGGGGGGCTTTTCCTGCGCTTTGGCGCCTTCTGCTTCAATTTTTCTTGACCGATTTCACGAACGCTTTTCGCGCCGGGAAATTGCAAACTTTCTGTTTTCAGTTCTACGGGAGAACCACCTGTTAAGGGGAAACGCCTGCTGTCACTTTATGCAAACAAATATCTATTATCCAATAAAAATGAAAAGCTGCCGTGAAATTTAGAAGAGCAATTAAGCGTATCACCTGCACAAGTTTAATTAACGACTTTTAACTGCGATATATTTAATTAGCAAGACAATTTTTGCTTTCAAACTTTAAAGTAAATTTTTTGCGTTTCTTAAACAATTTCCAACTATATTAAACTTCTTAATTGTAGCTTAATCCTTCTCAATATTATTTTATGATAAGTATACTATTGTTCATTATTTTCATTATTTTTTCAGAAACGCGTAATTTTCATTCAGAAGAACCTAAATTGTCACAGCTCCATCTCGGCGAGAAACTCGGCAGCATTCACTAAAGTATCGCAGCTTCTCAAAGGAGAAACAGCGCTATTATGCCAGGAAACTTGGCATCAAAACTTGGTAGCCGAAGAGCAAGAAAAACAGGTGAGATTGGAAACAATAACGAGGCAGACGTGCTGGGCTCAAAGATGCGCGCGTGATAACGCGCACCGAGGTTTTCGTTATAATCAAGGAGATGCTTGGCTTTGTGCGCGCGCGAAAACTATTTGCTAAGTTGGAGGCCAGCCTGCAGCTTGCGGGCTGGGTGGTTAACTTTTGCCAAGTGCGTAATGACGCTTAGGGCGTCGTTGCTTCGCGCTAAATTTCTTTCGTACCTTTCGAATTGTTTAGATGTCGCGTAAAACTTATTCCATTTATTTATTGCTCATGAGATTTAGTTTCGAAATTGCCAAAGATCTGTTTTCAGTCGCCCGGTAAAAATTGACGCAATCGTTCCATCGACACAGGAAACCTTTTACCGCGATCCCAGGAACGTTCGTTCTCCGTGTAGGGAAGACGCGAAACGGCATCCACTCGAGAAAGCTTCATGCTGAAGCTCCCCTCATTTTCCCAGCGATCTTCGCTTTAAACGCCCGAGAGGAATCCGAGGCTCGCGGAAAACAATCCTATTATTGTAGACACATATTCGGGGCGAAACTGCACGGATTACTTTAGGTCACCGAGCAGAGAGAGTTGGAAACGGCCTTTCTTTTGAGAAAACACGTTCCGCGAAGGGACGAAATACTGCGGAGGCAGCGGCCCAAAAAAGCGCCGCGAATTTTGGGAATGGAAGCCGACGGGATTCAAGCCTGGCAGAGACAGCAGCGAGTCGGCTGTGTTCTAATCGTTTTTTGACCTGCTTTTGCGCTGCAGCTTTGCGCACGGTTTTTTTCTATTGGGCTCTGAGATAGGGCTTTTGAATAGCCCTTTTTAAACGAGACATGTACAGGATATTCGTTACTAAAAATATTTGTGGAACAAATTTTTTTTATTTAATTGGCGCAGATTAAACTAACGAATTATAAAATACTGATAGTTGAAAATCTTTAAATAAAAATTTATCTCCGTCCTCGACTGTGCATTGTTGTTCTCAAACTACATATTTCTACTACCCCGTAATGCGCAACATACACTGAGAGAAATTATTGTGTAAAAATTACTATTTTCCTCAGTAATTGGAGGACATACTGCCACATTTACAAT
>JAWWEM010029347.1:0-16943 GCA_035582935.1 Ormyrus thymus | reverse complement strand
TTTTTACAAGCATTAATATTTATAATATTTGAGTGCCAAATTTAGCCGCAGTGCCCGTTCTGCCCGACTCTCCCCTAATTGTCCGACTGCCCCTCTGTTTTCTTCCGCCTCGTTAAGAAACGGCGACGGCGTCTTTGAACGGCTTACGACTTGGCCGATTTAATGATTGTGTAATTGTTTAATTATACACTCTGGGAAATAGTCTCGTCAGACAGTAAAATGAAGGGCTTTTATTATAAATCCTTGCTTATGTTTTTTGATTCAGATAAAAAATTTTGACCGCGAGGTATTATCCGTTATTAGCATTTATTGGGAATGCTAATTTTATTGTCAATTTCGAAATACTTGAAATTATATTTTCTGAATTTGATATTAAAACTGAAATAATGGACTTTAAAGTGTAACCAATGAAATGCACGCCTGCAAATAAATTATTTTATACTGAAAACGCGAAATAAAAGCAGGAAGCGACGGAGAACCCATAACCGTGAAAAACCCGTTGCATTTACATTTTTTTTGCAAACTTTTCAACCACAACACCCGAGGCATCATTTCAATTGCAAATTCATTTAGAGCCAATAGACTTGTTTATTTTAACGTTTTCGCGAACATTTTTATTCTTCAACTCAACTTCGTACTTCGCAATTGCTACCGACACCCGCATAAAACGTTTATTTATAATTGCAGCGCGACGAGTGATTTTGTCCTTTTGTCGTCTCAACGAAAATATCATTTCCGAGGTTAACTTCGTAGCTCGTGAAAAAGTTCTGTGGTTCGCCTTTAAAAACGAACTTCCACGTAGAATCCTATTTCGAAAACTGTCATACGGCGCCTAAATCCGCCGCCAGCGGCGTTAGAACGAACATTTTCCGCGCCTGCAAATTATTAACCAACGGATTCTCCTCCGATTTCGCGTTTTTTTCCATATTCGTCGCTCTCGTCTTTTTCGGCCGCGACATATTCTCTTTAACGCGAATTTTCGTCGATAATAAATAAAAGGCGTGTGCCGCCGCCAGCAGAATCCCCGAGCAGATGATTTTCCTGTAAGCGCATCAGTCTTTAATCGAAAATTCGGTCCGGCCTTTATGCGCGCGCGAGTCGCGCGCTCCTCTATTTTTCTCATCTGGATTATCTGGGGGGGAAGGGGGGGTCGCGGAGTAGTAATTCTAAAATGAATTTTCCTCGCGCAATCTTCCGCCCCCTCGGAGGAGCGGAGAGAGCCGCGCAATGCAGCCGAGTTTAATACGCCGCGAGAATCGCAGGTCTCAAACGGAGGCGATCGACGATCTGCAATAACGAATTGTATACGAGCGATAAGGGAGGAGAAATGTACACCGCGCGCGAGTGCGGTCGGCCCTCGTTCTCTCCGGCAAGGATCGGGCATATTTATCTGACGCACGCGGCCGGCTCTTTTTAGCTCGAGTGCATCGTTCACCACCGCCGGCTTTTTACGACCGAGCTATCTCCCCGGCCCTTCGTCCCTTTTTCGGAGATGCGGAGCTTTCGCCTTGAGCAGCAAGCCTTTAAAGTCTAATCCGCGATCTTTTCCTCTTAGAGAGGACGCTGCTTTGTAAAGTGAAGTTTATTTGCACAATGAACGTATTTCAAATGCGGCCCTTTGACATTTTCGCCAGAGTGTAACGAGGCGAGCGGGATTTGCGAGCGATGATTTAATTAAAAATATTTCATTTCGCGCGCAACCGGCTTTTCCGACGAATGAAAATAAGAATTGCGCGAGCTCGACGCGACCGTCAGCTGAAAGGAAGATTCTGAAGCAGGCCGCGATTCAAGTGGCGCTCCCAAACGATATTTATATATATTCGAGAGAAAAAGGCAGACTGATAAGATATAAAAACGAACTTTTATGTGCGGCGGCGTCGCACTGGTTGTAAAGGTAATTATAATGGCCTCGGGCTCGCGCGCGCGCACACACACAAATGCGAGCGCTTGAAAGCTGGCGTCTACGTGCGTGTATTGCTTTCGCGCCGGCGTTTATAATTGAAAAGAAACTTTGTTTACGGCGGCGAACGCATTCGTTTAACTTTAGCGAGAGAGCGCGAAAAAATTTCATTTATCGTTCATTCGCAAGAGCCGTCCGCTGCTTGCGCTCGGGAGTCAGCTGGGGGAGGGGCATGTGTTCCTCTTTTTGTCGGGCACTGATTTGACGATTGATATCAAGCTTTGTCGAGCGCTTGAAATTCGTTAGAAACTTTGGGTGCTCCTTGATTATTGAAACTAATATAGCAGGGAATTTTTTTTCGTTCATCCGTCGAACGAAAAAACGACCTCTCCTCTTTCCTGAATTATCCCAGTACCGCGGGAAAGACTTCTTTTTATCAACGGTTATTCTTCTTCAAGACGCATCTCCAGATAACATCCAGAAAGAAAAAAAAAGAGCTGCGCGCGTGCGTTTCTTGAATCATTCATGAATCCTCGGACAGAGACAAAGAGAAAGATAGCAGGAATGTCTCGAGGCGTTCTCTCGAGTGCCACCCACCGCCTCTCGAAAACGGAAGTGATCCGCTGCGAAATCTCGCCGCGCGCTTCTTTTCCCACCCACCGAGCGAATCCGCGCGTGATTCATCTAAGGGAGATTGCGCTAATTAAATCCTCCGCGCGTCCGCCTTCTTTATTGTCTCGCGGCAGCCGGACGTCGCTTCTCATTTCTGGCGCGTTTTTCATTTCCGGAAAAGCGTCGCGAGCGCGGCCCGCGGTTTTCATTAAAAAGCTGGGGAAATCTTAGGCGAAGTCAAAATCATGGCGACGAGCCGAGAATTCCAGATTCAATTTCGATCGAATCGCGCAGCTCTTGTCAGCAGCGGTTTTACGCGCGTCCATAAACCGGCGGGTTGTAAGCCACCGACGTTAAGCGTCGTTTAATCGAGCTAACGACCGACGGACGCCTGTATTTTACCCTTCTTTTTTTTTCCCGTTGGGCTTTTAAAACCGCAGCTGTGCTCCTCCCGTCTGTTTTTCGCTTTCTCCGCATGCCGATCGTTAATACTGGGATTCCTAAGAAACTCATTCGTTTCGATGCTCGTTCGAGCAAAAGAGTGATACTTGTTTTTCAAGATAATGGCGTTGTTATCTGCTAATTGATATACACTGCAACTGTATTTTAAACACATTTAGATAATAATCGGTGTATTTACACAGGAAACTTTTCACACGCCATTACGATATCTAAGCCACAATCAGCGATAGGACGTGATAAGATAATTTACGGCATGGGCTTCAGTCGCGTATCTATAAATAATCTACTTGAAACTAATTCCCCGCAATGAAACGATTGTAAACACTTGTAAACAGACTGGGCAAATAAAAATTGTGCATACTTCTGTTATTTAGCGTAAACTCGCGTATTGCATAACGAAATGGCGTTTCAAAGAAAATTCCGGATCCGCTATCTTATCGAGGCAATCGTCTACGCCGAGCATTTTAATGAACACTCGGAAAATAAAAACCAAAGTTTTTATTGTCCCAGTAAAGATTTAAAAATTCATTAACAAATAATTAACCCCTTTTTAGCATTCGCAGCATTTTACGACACTTCGTGTTGTTGAAATAAATTTTTATTGTTTCTTCAACGTCCTTTGAAAATAAATTTGATAGCTCTTTTAAAAAGAGACGTACCTCCACAAAGTTACTTATAATGAATATTTTTATCTACTTGCTCGATCAATCACAAGGAACCGATCGAAACTTTCGCTCAAATCGGGCTATAAAAGCAGTCCCATAAAACTGGAAAAAAGGACGTAATTCTAATTCAATCTCAGCTCATTAACCTCGTATCGGAATGAAAATCACCCTGAAAAACGGGGCGGGAGCCCCTTTGAGCGGAGAAAAAGTGCGTCGGCGAGATGCGCGCGGATCGCCTCGCCGGCGAAGCGATTTCGCGCCAGTGATACGAGCCGGATCGGGTCAGACAAGCGTGCGTCCCCCCCGTCAGCCTGCAGGATCGCGCGAGCGGACTCGAGTCACGCGACGTCACGGCGAACCAATAAATTTTTCCGCGATTCCGCCCTGTGGGAAATTTCACCATTATTTTTGGCCTGCTCGAAAATATTTGCCCAGTTCCATTGGTGAAAGATTTTTAATAAGAATTTAAATTAAAATTTATATGTTATTTAAATTTTGTAGGATTAATAAGCAAATGTAGAATGTAAATGTAGAACGTAAATGTAGATTAAAATTTTATATTTAAAAAGTGAGATTTTGTAGCGAGCAAATGCATATATTTTTAATACTTTTCGACACGGGTGTGGAAGTTGATTATTCTCGCTTCGCTCAGGCTAAACACTCTAGTATCGAACATAATTTTACGAGCACCGAAAAATAAGTCAAAGTCGTGACTTTGAAGTTAGAGCGGTATAAATATTTTTAAGCTAGGCCAATTTTCAAAAAATTGGTCAAATACTGACGAAATAATGGTGAAAACTTCCACCAGGGCGGAGGCGCTCTCGGGTGGACTTCCTCGAGAATTCGGATTCGGGATGATTCTGCGAGTTTTAGGAGTTTCTTTTATGCGACGAGTTTATCATTAGGCTGTTTTAGTCGAAACCCTTTTTTTGGACGTTTGGTGATAAAAGACTGATGAACTGTCAGCTTTTGGACTTACAGGAAGAGTTGAAATAAAATGGAAATGAATCAAATAGTTAATTGATTATATTTGCAGAAGATAATTTATTTTTATTCAAATGACTTCAATCTATAAATTTTTGCTTTAAGTAGCTGCTGCGAGAACAAGAAAAATTTAAATAAAAAGCAAGACTAATTCCAGTTGGCTAAAAGTTCGTGGGACGTAAATTAATTCCGCGTGCATCGCACATCCGGACACCTACAATCCTATACTTTTTCGAGTTCTCGAACTTGCGTCGGCGCACATAATTTTTACTTGCCCAAAAAAGAGAGAAAGATAGATTTTATCGACTTGCGCTAACTTCCAGTCACGCCAGAGTGCAGCCTCTATTCTCGCTGTGTTTTAGGTCTTGTCGGAAACTGCTCGTGTTTATGCAGGCAAAACTTCTTGTCCAATTTCGAAAGTTTCGTTTTCGTTCGCTCGGTAATACTTTAACTGGCATTATTTCTCTGTAGATATATACGAATATACTTTTCACTTCTGAACGAAAATTTGACAGGCTGATTCGGGTTTTTATGTTAATTTTAATTAATTTTATAATGTTAAAAAATCTCTTCAATCGATAAATTTCGCAAGAAAAAATGTATTAGAAATGTAAATTGAATTAGCTAAACGTATTATTGACGTCATTTTCTTTGGTTGGATTTTCTTTTGAAAATTTTATGCTAAGTTCACTATCAAAGAACAGAAAATACTTATGCAAGAAGAGTAGCCATCTCGTCGATGAGGAAAAAAGCGTCCTTCGCGTCCAAATCGAGTACGTCCAGAGGCCGTGATGGCGGTGATTTCAATGCGTCGCGCCGCTTACACGAGTTTCGCATTTCTTTTGCTAATCTTTCTCCTCCGGGCACTTTTAGAATTGCAAATTCAGAATATCGCATCGATTTCGAACAGTTTTTTCTATCCGTGAAAAATTTCCTGACTGTCTATCGCCGTATTATGGCGGATTTTTTTCAATTTTCTGAGAGGCTTAACTTTTGGGAAGGATTGGGTATAAAATACGTATTTATATTTTGAATGAAAAGAACCTTTTTTAAATTGCATAAAAACGGATTGAAAATCCTAAACTTTTTTGAATAAATTTAAAAGATTGATTTATTGTTAAGAGATTATAATGCTCTTTAAAATAAATATTTTAATGCTCACGAACTACTCGATAGATGTAAAAGTAGGTGAACAATATGCCTTTATCAATATTCTAAATGACATTTTAATTATATTAATTAGATTATATCTTAATTTAGACCTTATGCGTACGTTCCAATTATCCTGCATTTTCTGATAACAGCACTTGATTCGAAAATAACGAAAGCTTAAATATATAAAATTTAAATTTTAAATTAACAGTACAATACTTGTGGGTGTACGAATAGACGTTACGAAAACGCGATGTAAGAAAGAATGTCGGGAAACTATTCGCTTAATACAAAACGAGATAAGATGCCGGTTATAAATGTTAACTCTTAGAGAAACTTATTCAAGAAGTTTGAGTAAGTTATTTTTTAGATGATAGGTTGTTTAAACTTGGATGTTTTTATCATCCACGTGCAATTATAATTCTTATTATTTTGTGAAAGTCAACCTTTGATCCGCCCAACAAATTTAATTGTAAAATTTAAAAGTACAAATCAAAGTATCTTATTTATTCTTTTTTTAATTATTTGCAATTTAATTTTGAAAATTTATTTTAAATTGAATTATTTTTATAATTTATTTAAATAACTGAAATAAATTATAAATTAATGATTTCAATTAAAGTGAAAAGTGTAATATCATTTCTGCTTATACAACTTTGTGTTCTTGAAGTATATAATATATAAGCTTCTTTAAAAATAATTCTATCAGATATTGAAAAATAAAAAAGAAGCATTGTTTCTTCGGCTTGAAATTGTACAGGTTTTTCCTCAATAAAATACGTTATATCAGTGCAATTTGGAAGCTATTTCATAAATTGCGCTATAAAAATAAGTCAACTCAGATTATTGCGTTTTGTATACACCAGCTATTCCATTTTGTCGTAGAAATACATTCAAACCATTAAATTGCGACTTTATTTGCTCACCGCATAATTCGATCGCCAATAAGTGAATATTAACGAGTAAATCGGCGCGGATGCGTCGGTTACCCGAGTAATTCGAAAACTTTTAATTGGCTGCTCCCCGGCGAAGGAACGCAGAGTCTCCCCGTATGCCGGTAGAAAAAAAGCAGCACAAGCCATTTAAGAAAAGACATTGGAGATCGAGCGAATTTCCCTGCCAGATAATCCTTGCGATAATTGGATGCCACTGGCTTAAAGCGAGAGATTAATAAAACTCGCGGAAAGCTTTTATTATATAATTACAAAATACGCGTAATGAGATTAAGGTTCCTTTATATAGTCGTGGCTTTAAAATTCTTCTGCATCGATGCGACGGTGCACTTTAGTTGAAAAGTTTTAATTAATTCGCCCTGAAATATGAAAATTATTGAATCTCTCAGGTGCTTGACAACTTTTTAAATTATAATGAAAGTCTTTATCGATTTTCAATTCTGTTAACATTATTTATGAATATTTAAACTTTCGAAACCAAGACTGATGTAACTAATAAAACGTATAAAAATTACAGTTTTTCATATAAGCTTGAATAAATAAACGGAGAAAAATTTTCTAGAAAAAATTACAATAGTATCATTTTAATTTGATCACTGACTAAAAATCTTAAAAAATTACCATAGTTTCTAGTAAATTTTACGAGGTCAATGATAAATTTTCATATTTAGACTTGTAAAATTTACTATGAACACGATAATTTTTTAGGATTTTTACAGTCTGTGATCAAATTAAAATGTACTATTGTAATTTTTTCTAAAAAATTTTTCTCTGTGTACATGTATCTCATAACGGAATACATATTTTATACACCACATTTTGACGCGCAAAACTTATTTCTATTTCAAAAACTTAATCCAATTTTCACACGAGCCGACAAAAGTTACAAATATTACAGCTGCGCCAAAAGTGGCAACCGCATTTTTAATATTTGAAACGGAAACCAGCACATAAAAGAACCTGGAAAAAACGTCCGACTCCCGAGCGGGCAAGTAATCGAGGGGGGAACCTTCGCGATGCACATAAATTTCGCGTAAATTAGTCAGTGCGAGTGCAACGAGCACAGACACATCTCGCGGCTGAATTAGCAGCTGAATAATCTTGGTCGTTTACTGCCAAGGAGCATTAGACGAGCTTTGTTTCGGTGCGCCCGAATTATCCTGGACTGCCCTCAGGGGCGATAAGTCTGAGGCGAAGCCTCCCGCGCAACCAGCAGCAGCATAGGGATTCGTTATACAGTTCGAGGACAAGGTGCAGAGGTGAGGAACTTCGGAGGCTCGCGCGCGCGAGAATTTACATTTTTCCCGCGCTCGAGCCTTCGAGGCGAGCTACAATCGGTTTATTCATGGACGCCATAATGGGATTCGTCGAAAGTTGGCCGAACCAGAGCTTGTCCGCACGGTGTTTTTGCTCTGCTTTCGCGGTGTTGGCATTTTTTATTCAATTATTTATGTGCAACTATTACGCGGCCGCGATACTTTTTGAGCAAAATGAATTTGTTTTACCCCTAAGAAAATTATAACGCCTCTGCGAGCTCACTTCCGGAGACGGTCGAAATTCCGAACCTCCCGGAAGAATCGCCGATGCTGTCGTGTCGTTACATGCGAAACTTTGCTTATTCTCGCGCAATTACGAAGTTGCTCCCAGCTGTACACGACCACGATGAGACAAACGCGAGCGACCCGAGCTATATTTATATTCTCGGCGTGCTGCCTGCTTTACTTACTTTCAAGAGATTTTACTGCGGCGGATCGAGGTTATGAGTTAGTTTGCATGGAAAATACGCCGCTGCCGTTTGTTCGCTCGCCGCATTGAAACTACAAGCGACATTGCTTGTATTTACGTCTGGCATAAGCAAACGACGCGCAATGAAATTACGGAGCTAATCTACTTCACGATAAAAATGAAAATATTTTAAAGGGAACGTAAAAGCACTCCTACGCCCCTCCAGCTCTAACGATTAACTGTGTCATATTTCACGCGTAAATTTCCGACGCAATTCGCTTGCACCTTCGCCGGAAAGTCTGGATGACGTCTGCAGCTTTTTCGTGCGCGCGTCGAGTGCGTGGCACGCAGGCCGCGCACTCCGAGATTAAACGAGCGATCCCGCGGGCGAAGCAATTCCGCGGCAAAATTGAGCGAATCAGGCGGTTTATTTTTAATTCCCGACTCTCGAGTCGCTGTTAATTCCATCCCCCCGCCGTCGTCGTCGTCTTGACTCGGCGCTCAATTTCCCGGCTCCGAGCGCAATCGGAATTAAGCGCGGCCGCGCAGACTCCCGAGCGAGCATTAGCTCCTTCACCCGCGAGCGCCTAACTGCTTCCGCCTCCGCGTGTATATAAACGCGCGGCGTTTCGCCGCTCCTTCTTCTGATAATATCACCTTTCTCGCCCTTGCGTGCTCGTCTTTCTTCGTCCGCGAGCGCCCCGAGCGCCTTCGGCCAATGCTCGGCTTCGCAGCCGACTAACGAGGAGGAGTCAATCTGGATTAAGCTCGAATTTTCAGCTGTCCGCGTTCGAGGACGAGCTTGGCGAGAGTTCGCGTTCGGAATTAGCAAGGCTAGTTTAATCAAGTTTCTAATTCACTCGTCATGAATGATTAAACAGCTACTTCGCGAACTTTTTAGCAGTATAATAAACTTTGAACTACGACGAAAGTCGCCCTTTAAACGAGGCTGTTAAGTTGCTGCGATTGAGTTTTAAAAAGATTTAGGGTCACCCGAGGAATCGCCATTCAAGCTAAAACACCCGGGGGTCGGAAATCAGCTGCAGCGAATTTCATGACGTAAAGCAGAGCGCCGACGGGCGTCCCTCTCGTGTCTCCGCGCCGTTCCCGGCGAATTAACGTGCACGAATTCGAGGAGGTGCACTTCAACTCCTCGGCTCGCGCGAAAAATACGAATCTCTCTCTCCTCGTTCCTCTCGCCTCAAGGGGGCGCGAAATTTATTTTGCCCCTCTGCGTTTCGTCTGCGTAGGTTTCCCCGCGAACGGAATTCACGCTCATAAAGCCCGCTTCCGCGGAGATATTGCAATAATGTCACTCTGCGTAATTGCACAGGCTCCTCGAGGAGGAATTTTTTGAAGAGCCACGGAGTTTTGACGCAGAAAACATTCATAAGAATTTCTTTTCCTGACCGCTAAGATGCTTAAACCGTTCGTGCTTAATTAATAACGTTGATTAAAGCTTAAAAGGCTTGAAAGGCTTAAAAATATTAAATTTTAAGCATATGAAAAATAATAGATAATTAATCAATGTACCAGCCAGGCGAAAGGCAATTACAATTAGTTTTAAAACTACTGTGATACCTACGATCAAACTAATTATTGATTATTCTAAAAGGAAAGCAAAATATCATTCGGATGCAAACTGTAACGAATGGAAATTTTTACTTATAAAATTAATTAAATCAAATTCCTCGTAGAAATCCGGTAAAAATCCAAGCTATTTACCAGTGTAACTAGATAATTAAGAGAACAAAAACTCCTTTGTAAGAATTAATGTACCTAAAATCTCATCTTCAAATCATCAGAGGGTTCATTAAACACCCACGTCCAAGTCCAACGATCGCAAAAAAAGCAGGCAAAAAAGGGCTGCTGAATGACGCGAATTTTTTCCGATTACATTATACATCTCGTGGCCGAGAATTGGCCGAATTCACGGCTGGTAATTCGTTAAAGGCTACGAGGGGGTTTGCACGCACAACTACATCAGCGCTCCTGGCTTTCTTTTTTGACCCTCGGCGTTCACGCTCGTCTTTTAACTGCTCCTCTGCAGTCCTCCTATTTCCGTCAATGTTCACCTCTGTTACGCGAGGAAGGAGCCATTAAAAGAATCTTTAAAAGAAGGAGATTTCACTTTAAGAGAGGTGGTTCAAAAATTTGAAATATTGACGAGCGAGAGATGATTTGGATTCAAGGCCTGTGATAGAGCTTTTCAAAACACGAATTATGACGAAAAATTGAATCTGCAAAGTGGAGGGGAAATAAGAGCATTAGATCTGAATCGCTTGCTTTCTGGTTATATGTGTAATCCTTCACTTCCGTCCCGGTGAAGGATTCACGTAGTAAATCAACTTTTTTAACCTTCTCTTATCCTTTCTTTTCTCAATGTTTAAATGTTAAATCAAGAAAATGGTTGAAAAAATAACGCGAAAAATGTTCATTAGTCCGCATCACTTTTTTTTTTTTAAATGAAAAGTACAGCGATTAATCCTTTTATATTTTGCATAAAAATTATAGCGTGCATTCATATTTAGGTGACCATATTCTGCCTTTTAAGCGCAGACGGGGTTACGGGGTAACGCGAATTATCCTGCGATCTATGTGAGCACTGATGTACGTCCTGCCGCTACGCACGCAATGTGCACTCTTGCCGCGCGAGCGCTCGCGACTCGCTGACAGATTACGCTGCCCAACTCTCGCTTAACATATCGAACGTAAAATTTTTTACGCCGCCTGTTCGTGCACCGTCGCGTCGTTAAAACCGACCTGCGTTTTTACAAAAGTTCACCTCTCAGACATTATTTTACTCTTTTGCGTACGTCTGCATTCGAAATTAGACCAGGCTTGAAAATTAGAAAACATTGTTCGAATACTGCGGAGGAGGAGGAAGTCATGAAAATCGTTCTCCGGCGGGCGAGATATATATGTGCCGAGGATTTCGATCGCTCGGCCATAAACTATATCCTTTATAGCGTCCCCCCGAAGAAATCGGGAAATATATAAATTCGTAGTTAAGCGTTTAGGAAGCCGATAAGCCGACTACCCGTAACCCCGGGGACTCGCCAATTGTCGGCGGCTCGTAAATCCCCGCGGAATCGCCGGCAACCGCCACTCAAACCTGACGTCCGATTATTCGTTTTATCAGGGCGCGAGGAGATTTTTCTGCTTTATCATTTCCGCGCGCTTTATTTATTACACACTTCCCTCGCTGGCGCGCCCCCTCCGCCGCGGGGGATATTGCGTTCTCCGCGGATTTCCCAAGACTGCAGCTGCGAGAAATTATTCTTTCCCGTGCGCGGCTTTGCGCGGGAGGGCGGGGACAAGCGAATTATTCAATCGCTCCTCAGATATTCGAGTGGCGCTGCATTTCGTTTCTCTGGGAGGCGCCTCGTAATTTCCAGTTTATGCAAATATGCATTGACGTGCGCGCTGCTTATTTATTTTTCGCGATTTTCCGAGCGATCTCCCGTGGAAGAATTATGCTTATATTGTCCTTTTAATATTTGATGCATATTGAAATAACTGAAAATAAAAATTCGTATAACAATACGTGTTCGTAATGAAAGCATAAACTCAATAAACTCTACCCTTATCGTGCAAGTTATTTCGTTTTGCACTTGTTATACTTCATTTTCTAAGACGAGTTTCATTGTAACTTTATTTCATTGTAACATTTTTATTCGGCAATACCACAAACTCGTCATTGAAAACAAAATCATTCGTACGCAACCCCGCAATTGTACACTCGCGCACAAAGCACACCTTTGGAGGCGCTCGGCAATTTTCGGCGTCGAGTCCGAATTTCAAACGGTCGCCTTCGCCATTCAATGCCTTCTCTAATTAATTGCGTTTTCGAATGCGCACGTGCCGAGCTCTCTCTTTTTTGGGCGGCACTAACTTTACTTTACGGCTGCGCGCAAAGTGCACTTCGCACTGCGGCCGCAGCGAGAATAACAGGAGCAGCTTTTTCGTAGGGCTTTGCTCTCCTCGTTACTTTGAATTGCGAAAGTATTATTTCTTCCCAATGTAAATTCATTTCATTGCCTGATGCGGTCTGCTGCGCGGATTTCACGCGAACCTACTGGAATGGCATCCGTTAATGTGCACTATATGAGCTGTTAAATAATATCAATTTTTACAAATAATGCAATGACGTTCTCTGTTGTTTTAAGTCTATATGCAATTTCAGTTCTATAGCCTTATACAATAATAATCAATGCTCCGAGTAAGCTTTTAATTCATAAAAGCGTATATTCCACTCGTTTCATTTTGCATTTTAAAAGTTTTGCAAGAATAAATACTTCAGAAATTGTATGAAACGCCAGCCCGAGCACGGTTAAATACGAGCGATTAATTTATCGACGCGCGAAATACAATGGAGCGTTTGTTTGTACTTCAGGCTGGCAATAATCAAAGATTTCGCAGGAAAAATAATAACTGCCCGTAAACACAAAGACAAGCCGTAAACCGATGCATGAGAAATAGCCAACATTTCCATAAGAGCCAAAATTATTGCCTGGCAATTCCGCTAAAAATGCCTGAGTGATTGGCTTTCACGACGCCAAAAGCTGTTGGAAATTGACCTATTAATTTATAATTTCTGCATTTTTTCTTCGCTAAATGCTTTAAAAATGTTTTGCAGAGTAACATTTTATTAAAAACAGTTTACTGCAAAGAAAATTAGCGAGTTACTTTTCACATATTTTTACATTTTTACGTATTTCGTATGCTCCGAGCCATTTAGTATCCAAATTAAATTATGGCTCGCCCTTCAAATTCATTTCATTTTGGCGACTACTTTGTTTAAACTAATAAGACTCTTTTAAAAAACGTAGTAAAATGTGTAAAATGAAGCCAAGAAATAAAGTATAACGGTGGATTAGCATCAAGTAATTTCATACATTATGCTGGGATATGAAAAAGAAGTTTCGAAGTAACTTCTATGCATATAAATTTCCAAGAGTGCGCCGTTTTAATTAAAATCGAATGGAACATTAAGGTATAGTACACTAGTCCAGTGTCAGCAAGACACGCAATCCAAGAAATTTGTACAATATTTAACACCGTTCGCTGCGATTAATGTAATTGATAATTGTGCGCGACTTTCGAATTAATTGTAGCAATAGTATGTATTCCCAGCGCTTTCTCAGTTTCAGCGTTTGAATAATTTATAAGTATGGATTAGAGTATATATCAAAGATTTCGTTCTTTTAAGTGACTGATAAATCAAAGGATTCAGCTGCTGAAGTTCTTCAATAAAAGGAGAATAAAAATACGAATATTATTTAATTTTCAATCCGCATTAAAGCTCGTTAAAGCCCAATACCATTAAACGCTGGATAATTCATAGCTTCAACACTTGGAAGAAGTTTATATTTTCAATGCACCGCGCAGTTAATACATTAAAACAGTTAGCATGATTCCGCAAGCGGAAGTAATTAATCCTGAATCGAGCCTACGTGTAGCTGCACA
Source organism: Ormyrus thymus (assembly GCA_035582935.1). Classification (NCBI taxonomy): domain Eukaryota; kingdom Metazoa; phylum Arthropoda; class Insecta; order Hymenoptera; family Ormyridae; genus Ormyrus; species Ormyrus thymus. The sequence continues at coordinate 3,021 of JAWWEM010029347.1, read as the reverse complement.
TTTAGCCACCACACGGACATTTTCAATTATCGGGGCGCTTTCACGGGTTCTGCATGACATTATTGCAGTGCTAACCCCCGCACGCAAGCACTGCAGCCGCGAAAAAAGCCTTGATTATAATCACGCATGATTAGCATCAGCTGTGCTGTTATTTCTGCCATTGCTCTGTCTGCTTTCTATGGTCATTAACTGACACGGGATAGCTTATAAATAAATGAATCTTCTGTTCGCAAATTAAAATACTTATTAAAAACTCTGGTACAATCATCTAATAACCATTATAATTGTGAAGCTTGAAAGTGATGCTTAAATCAATTAAGTGGAAGAGAATTTTAATTTCTCAAACGCAAACAAGTTTCTCGTCATAATTCAAGCATCTAATTGAGTCGGCGCCAAAGCGAACGAACAAAAACACACAGGCCGCCTTCGAGGATTCACGGGAACAGAAGGAGCACCTGAGAGATTCAAAGGCAGAAGAGCAGGGAGAACAATCAGTATAAACCAAATTATGCTGGCTACTCGGCGAAATTGTGAAGTCTCCCCACGGACAGCGGCTTCTCCTTTTTTATTTCCCCTGGCGGGGAAAAATCCACCCCCCTCCCCATCCCCCGCTCGTTTGCCTTTATCGGGACCGATTATATATATACACGCATTCAGCGCCGTTCCTCTTTCCTTTCCCTCCTACGACGCCTGGCCGCGAGCTGCGGGATTTTTCGTGGACGGCCGCTGGAATTGGACGCGCTAGATTAAGTCCGTGACTAAAATTCTTTTTTTTAATTAATCTGCTACTCCTCTTGCATCTGATTTTCTCTCGCCTCTTTTTTCTCGGGATGTACGGATCGGTTTCTTCGTCATTTATTAAATAAAGCTAATTTTACGCGGAGACGTAAAATGTTATTAGAACTTTCGTAATCAATTCTTGTCAATTTAATAAAGTTTAGATTCACTCTCGCGCGTTAGCAGTGAATTAAATGCATGAATTATTTGTTTTGTTGATCACACTTGCAGAAATCTGAGAAGGCTGCGCTCGAAGAATTTCTTAATTAAATAAAGCTCCGAGCGATTGCCTCGGTGTCGAATAATTGACTGTTTGATGATGTCACACGAGTATCTTTGTACGCTTCATTTGGCGGATAAATTTAGCAAATTGAATTCTGTCTCGGCTTGGGAGGTGTATCACTCGATATTATAAAATAACGAAGATTCAAGCGAGCGGGATGTACAATGAGAATCAATAAATCTTTTCATTACTGCGCAGTTAATTATTTTATAAATTTTAGCGCGAATAATTCGTTCCCGCGTTTATAATAAAATTAAGCTAGCTTGATAAAATTTAATTAACAAAAATTTAATGCTATCTGGATTAATGCATAATCGTATAGCCATTAGAACTTTTAACGATTTGCCAAATGAGCTTGAAATGCTATTAAGTCGTAAACAAGTGATAAAAATAAAACTTAGAAATTGGATTAAGTCCAACTTCAGAGTGGTTGTAAATCTAAAATTTATAAATTTGTAATTTTGTTATCACCAACACACGTCGTTACTTATACTTATAGAAATCTATAAAATTGTTGAATCTTATTTTTAGTACTACATCAGACCTGTGTATCTATAAACTTTTGTTCACCTCTGTAAAAATTACACTGTGGCCCATACTGATTTATTCTGATTTTCAATAAATAAATAAATAAATCGCAAAAATAAAAGGTTCAATTGAGATTTCGAGATAATGAATAAAAAAAATTAAATACGTCGTGCTAGTTTCTTGTTTACAGGCGAGTCGATCGCACGCGACCGTCGCCACATAAATTATTAACCGCGAGCGATCGCATAAATAAATAAATCAGTGGGAGCACTGATTGGATTGTCTGGCTATTGCACCGATTGCCTTGCTGACTAACTCAACCCCCCTCTGCCGATTCAAAAGGACCTCATCTCTGACGGGGAGATAGAACAGTTTATAAATGCAGAACGAGGAAAGGAGAAATCCGCGCGCTTCACGGCGACGAGAACGATTGATCTGCATTATTGAGGGATTCCCTCGCCGCTCCTCCCCGGTTTTATATGTGGACGCGCGGCGCGACTTGCGCGTAAATAGGAAGTTATTAAAATGCATGCGCACGAGAGCTGCTTTGCCAAAATGAGATCTATGAGCGAAATAGGTCAGCTCGGAAATGAAATTATTTTTCGGCTTTATGGAGGTGCTAAACTCTTGGCATCCAAAGGTTATATGGTGCCGGGAAAGTTTCTGAGCAAAATTTCTCGCTTGAATTTCGACCATTCTTCGCGGGTACTGAAATTTTCAGACACTTTTTAAAGAAAAAATACGCTTAACAATATTTTATGAAGATTTTCCAGATTTTGTTGAGCTTTCTCTTGTGAGAAAAATTAAAAACGAAGTGGAATTAATATATAATATATTCGTCGTTTTCGTTTTACAGTATTACAACAGAGATAAACTTCTCGCTTATACTCATAAAAACTGGATTTGCCGTTAAATTCCGAAAGCGTAAAATAAATTTTATTGTACATTTAATATTTATTTAAAAATCTAAAAAATAATAAAGTTTCTTGACGCACTGATGCAGTTTTTATAATTCATTAGTCGGAAATATTTTACAGGGATTAAGTTTAAATCTCCGCTACGCAGTTTTACCAAGCCAGAGAAGAAAAGTTTGGAATATGGCGACGGCTTGAAATATTCACATTACTCTTATTATAAAGACTCGGAACACAAGCGTTTAAAATTTTAAGTTATAATCTATAATAGACAATATATTGCAAGATTAAATTCATCGAAAAAAATTCCGATAATTCAAACCTAATTCTACTTTTATGAAAAATTTTGTATGCGCCGCCTCATAAAGCATTTTTAATATAAAAGGGATTTCTCCATCATCGATACCCAATTTTCCAGCCCCGCTAAATAATAAACGCGATCCTACACTGAGAGAATTTTTCCTGAAAATTTACAATTAAATTTACAGGAAAAATTACCATTACGAATCGCAAACGTGG
>JAWWEM010029286.1:0-16958 GCA_035582935.1 Ormyrus thymus | reverse complement strand
ATGGCCAAAAAATACTCCATAATTGGCCAATAAATGCTAAAATTTAATCTCAAAGCATTAAAAATGGTTTGATTTCTGCTAGGGTTAGTAATTAAAAATTTATAATAGTACGCTTAATCTCTTTGCGATAAAATAACTTTAATTAGGTGGCAATAGTTCATTTTAATTACTCTTAATTAATAAACCATAATATGGGACGGTTTTTTTAATGAAACTACTTTTTTTGCACTGGAAAATAAATTTAAATATTTAGTAAAATTTTGTTTTTCAAATAAAATCGTTCAGACAATATTGGCGTTTTGTAAGAAAAACTTATAAAATTGATTCATCGTGATGTAGTCTTCGATAGCATCAGATAAGATACCGTTTATAAGATTAAAAAAATACGTCAAAGAAAAATCATTGCTTTTAATTTTATATTGATTATCAAGAGCTTAAATGCTAAAGTTTCGTCGCGTAAGAAAAAACAATTTTTTATAAATATTTTTTATAAATAATATTCATTTTTTATGATTTTGTACAACACTAAATCTTGAAAATGTCTACTTATTCTCCGAGGGCTTTGTGAGGAATCATAGTCGTTATGATCTATACGTTTAAAAAGATCTACAGGAGTTCTATCAAAGCGAATAAACAAATATGTATACTGATTTCGAAGAGCTCAATCCGTTCTGCCAATTTTACTATTAACAAAAACGATCAAAGTTATAAAAACAAAGTCACTGACCCAATCCATAGAAACCACCCTTAACAAAATTAATTTTTGCTACGAAAAAACGGCTTTCCCGCAAAGAATATACTACATCTGAGAAACGCAAGGAATTCGTAAAATTACAGCTTTGCTTTTGATTTGCAGGCGCTAGGCATCTGGTTCTCCGTCTACCTCGCAAAAGCTATCAAGAGGAGTTACCACAACATGGCATAGACAGCTGGTACGAAAGAATTCAAGCTCAGTTCCTGCGGTCGCATCTCAACGTCACTCCTGATCCCGATATTCGAGCGTTCCGAGTGATTTCGTTACCGGTTTCTTCTTCAATCCAGATAAATCCGCATAAAAACAGCGGCTTTCACGTTAAAGTTACGAAATTGTTTCCCCTCATTTTTTTGATACACGTTAGATTAAGTTTTACCCCCAAATGCCAAATATTGCAAAGTCATTAACTTTAACCGCATAATGAAAGAGTTGAGCGAAGTTGTCGATTGGGCACTGTTCGAATTAATGTCGTTTTGCAATTAATTATCGATGGGTCATTTAGGTGCAGTCGCGAGCATCGACGCGAGGAACAAATTTGATCGATTACCGATTTCAATTTATCGTCTTCGACGACAAGCGGAAAGCTTATATTTTTTGGAGACATCGAGAAAATCTGTAGTTTCGCGCTGAATTTGCAAGATTCGAAGCAATTTTTAGCACTTAGTACGCAACTATTTAAACAATTTCATGTACACGTTTGGTGATTTTTTTTATTAAAATAAAAAGAAAATGTTCAAAATATTTTACTTTTACCAGCGTTTATCTATTTGTGTATAATGTTTTTGATTTGAATGTATCGTTTTATTCGGTTGTTTAAAAATTGTATTTTCAGTTGTAATTTAGTCAATTAATGCAATTTTTGTGGTAAGTGTTTGTAAAATGAATGATGCGCAAAAATATTTAAAATAAATAAAGACTTTAAAAACTATTTGCTTAACCTAATTTAACCTGATTTAGACATGAGTTCTCCTTGAAGGCGTTAAAAATCATAAAAATACCGCTTCGGTTGTTAGAATATTATTTAGTGAAAAAATGTAAAATTAAATGTTTTAAAATGAAGTTAAAATGACCCACTGGAAAAATCCAACAATTCTGTTTAAAGGAGAGTGTCTACGGCAATTTACATAACCGGTTTCAGCATAAAGAATTTTTAAAATTTGGAGTATTTAAATAAAAATAGCATTTTATATTAAGTGGGAAATACGAAAAAAAATTTGTTTTTTAATATTTACTACTGAATGTCGGATGAAATCTGGATTTTTTTACTTATTTTAATGAAATTGGCTTTAGTTTTTTACATATTTCCCTGCATTTCCCCAGACTACATTTTATTCTACTGTTGATATTTTGACCATCTTTAAAAGATAGCGTTACTTTCATACGTTCTTCCGCATTCTTTTTTTTTTACAAATCCGTGGGCATCCTCCTTTCTTTATTTTACATGTGCATAAATGAAAACTTGTTGACGCTGCGTCATATTTGCCTTGAATCCATCCTGCTTTGTTTATAATTTGCTTACAATTAATTTATCCTCTACAATTATATTTAATAATGTGGGCTTTATAAAATAGATACCTCGTATGATAATACTTGTCATAGATACTTATTATATTGTTAGCAAAAGCAACACGTTGGAACTGAATCGCTGCTGCTGCTTTTTGAAATATTGAAATTTAAAGCACTGCGTTTTATGAATGTGAGCTTTTATTAGGCGTTTAACGTCGGCGTTATGATTTATTAAGATTCTTGCAACATCAAGGAAGAAGAACCGAAGAGTCAAGTATCTAGAATCTGTTCAATGATTTCGATTTTATAACTTTTCTCAAAAAAGTAGTCGCAGGCTAACAGATCGTGCAAAAGAGTTGCACCAGTGTTGTCAACGACGTTCACTTCTGCTCCATAACGGAGACAAAAACGTATAATTTTTCTTTCCTTTTTTGATCATGGCCTTTTTAACGTCTGGATTTACAGTAAGCAATTTTTCGAACTTTTTACATTCTAAAGAAAAACTTATTGTTGTCAATATGCTTGTTCTCATAAAGAGGAGGATCTTTGAGTTACAGAACGAAGAGCTTTTTATCTTGAATTTCATATTGTTATGGCAAGTCAGCATAATGTTTTGGCATTTTCCATAATCTCAAAATTGAGTCTCTCGTTATTAGTCGATATATTTTCGAAAACTCTTCGAAAGCGCATGGACAAGCTAAACGTGGCGTTAACAGTCCCTTGTCATTTTCTGCGTCTGCATTAGCTTTCTTCTTCAACAGTGATTCAGAGTTTCGGTTTTCTTAGGGTAACCGCGTAATGCATCGGAGCCCAACTATCCCAAGCAGCATCGAATCTATCATACTTTCGATTCAGTTTAATTATGCTTGTATTATTAAATTAAGCTCTTGAAGACTACGTAGAATCCTTCGTCTTGTACGGATTGAGTAATTCTTTTCAAAATCATTTTCATAAGTAAATCTCTAATCTGTTCATTTTTCTTGACACAAGCAAGATGGAAGGCCGATATTACACTCTTATCTTTAAGAGAAATATCAGCACCACGTGACAAACGTATTTCGATCGTTTCTGAATCACCGCTTTGTGCTGTAAAATTTCACGGTGAAAACCCACGAAAGTTCCTTGCCGAACCTTTCACGCGGCGGTTATGATTATAAATTGATCAATGTTTAAAAAATATTTTACAATGCTCGTGTCGCCGAAATTTTGAGGATTTAGCAGTGGGGATATATCAAAATTCGATTATTCGTGCGTTTATTTTTAACCTTCTTTCTAACACTAGGAATAGACTCAGAACATCCGTGTTCTAACAATATCTGCGTATACGTTCACGCTTTCCTTTCAAATTCACTCTTTCGTATGCTACAGCAGTTGTAGTTATGGTTACTACCGTTGGTATGACGGTTCAAGTAAATTTTATTAGAACGGACGATTAAGTAATAAGTGAGTTTCAAAATATTAGAAGTATTTTTAATTTTAAATTATTTTCCAATTTGAAAATGTTATCTCTTGGAAATACCCAATTGTTAAATGTTTTCAATAAAAGAAGTAGAAAAAAATTTACGTCACTTTTACTAAAAACTTCCATAAACATTTGAATATCGTTGCGCAATCATCGGTATTTGATCATGAAATCCGCAGAAAGGGGATACTTCCTTTTTGCGGTAACGTAATAGATGAGCAGACTATAGAGCTTCGGGAGATAAGTGAAGTTGAATCTTTAGTGCGTAACTCGCAGAGTGTTTTGTCGATATGCGAAGTATTTATTACATTCTTTTATCTAGTTACTTTGCTCGATCAAACTACTTTCATTCGTCAACTCAGACACGATTTTTTTATTTTAAATTGCAAGATGTGTCTTACCTGTTTGGGTTGCAGAATTTGTTGTAACCTTGGAATGTTTTCTTATATAAAACTCTGAAAGAAGCCACGTCTACTCAGTCTTACGCTCCCTTTCCAAAAATTATGCTCTCTTTTAACTAAACTCCAAGAAAAATCTATTTTTTATTCTTGAAGACTATTTTATTATTCAAAAGTTAAAACTAAAAATTTACAATGACAATGACAAAAAACCACAAAAATACAGCGATGCAATTTTAGCTTGCATCTTCTGTAAATTAATTGGATCTCACCTTTCGAATGTTATCAGTTAGAATACTCTAATTAATTATTCTTCAATTAATTCCCTTAAGTAATAAGTAATGAAAGAACATAAATTTTTCTTAGAATATTACTAAAAGAGCCCATAATAGTTTTTGAATAGTTATAAAAATTCTTTGTAATGATTAGGTTTAAATTAAGTACATTTTTTTTAGAATATAAAATGTTCATACTGCGCCTACCTTTACAATCTTTATAATCTTTAATTTGCTCTGAAGTAGAACGTACTGCCTTCCTCAATGACTGCAAGATTCAATTGAGTTCCTGTGGTGTGAAAATTACGCCACGATGACTAGAAGTTTTCATTCAAGTGACTTTGAGTTGCTCTATAACACACCAAAAATAAAATATTTACGGTTCCTAATAATTAGAACTGCATTTTTAATTCAAATTTTTAGTAAAAAAATAGAAGTAATAAATAATAATAAGTGAATAAAAGTAATAATAAAAATAAGTAATAGTAAAAATAAAAGTGATAACGAGTAATTTTTATCTAAAATAAACATTAAATAAAGACAATTAGTTATGTGAACCAATACATCTTACGAAGAATTTCAGTGATATTATTCCAAAATATACCCACATAACATTTGAATTTTTCTTCAAAATCGGTCGTTCCGATAAAATCTGTAAAGGTGCAGTGCTACAATTTTTGGCTCTTTATACATAATAACTATTGATTCTTGTTTCTTTTCAATCTATTCAAGGCTGTATAGGCGCAAGAGCCTGAACTTCGCTTACCAAGTCTCACATTCATAACCAGGTGCGATCACAATGCACTACTTGTTAACTTCGTTAAAATAAAATGATTTAAAATAATTCGTCTAAGATTCGACAATTCGATAATTTCATCGTGTTTGAATCGCAAGATCTAACAATCCCAGACGACGAAGTATTCAAGAATTGCAAAAGAATTCAAATAAATGTCATTACAAATGGCGAAGATGACATTTCGAGCAGCGTCAAATCAAACAGGTATTTTACTGGCGTTATTGGAGCAAGGGAGTTTATCGAAACATATATCAACTCGGATGGGTTAATTTAAATAAGCGAGGTGATGTTCGAACTAAAGAGTATTTAAAATGGTAACGAAATAATGCTTTTTAAGCACACGATCCGGCAACAGTGAACAGTGAGAATAGACGCATAAAAAAGTAAAGCTCGTACGTGGTTTCATTCATATAAGCATGAGCATATTTAATTGTCGGAAAATGATTCATTAAATGCTTTGCGAAAAAATGTCGAAATATTGTAGGCATCTTATTTTAACGAAAATAAAACGATAACAAATATGAACAGAATGACATTTTAAAAACAAATGACAGCAGGCGTAGTATTACTTCAATTCTTAAATATTTTAAAATAATTCACTTTCTAACGTCCGTAACAATTTGTTATTTTAAATAATAAAAAAAAAAAATCCTTGCTCGCAAAGGGCTGTGTTGTAGTTATTATAATTAATACACGTTCTAGTTTCATTTATTGGAAAGTTGTTATCAAAAGTAAAATTTCAGAGTTTTCAATCGAAATTCATTAATGCTGCTTCAAAATTAGATTCATTAGATAAATGCTAAACAATTAAAATAAGATCTAAAAAAGTTTTTTTGCAGAATCTTTGCGCAATTTGCGGTAATGAGCATACTTTTTTCGTAGATGGTTCAAACTTTAGCCTGACAACAACAAGTCAAAGCCGCTGCATTTGCTAACTGACATTGCAGAGTTGCTGAATCTACTTTGTTAGTACCGCGATTTTTGCACCTACGACTTCGCCGATATCTATATGCGACATAATCGCATTTAGCTTGGTTATAAGCACAAATGACCTCGTTTGAGTGTATCGATAGTTTTTGAAAATGCATAAGATGAAGCATTTTTAAAACGCTAATTAGTTATTTAAACGAAATTAAATTCTGCTTGACCGTTGATTTTACTTGATATCATTCTTTTTAGTGAGAATAATAAGTGACGTCACGTAAACATCCTGGTATTATATTTTATCATCATTAAGGAGGTTCGATACCAAATCACAAAATAAAAGAATGTTATTTTTTCTCTTTAAAAGTGTTGCTTATATTACCCTTTAATATCTATACAAATTTCAAATATCGTTATAAATGTTATTTGTTAAATAATGAATTTCGAAGTTTGATGTTTTAACATAGGCGGTAATGGCAAAGCGTAAAAATTTTACGTTTATGTCAATTTTTCTTGTAGTTATAAATATAAAATTTGAACAAAAAACAGGTCAAACGAAAGGAGATCTAATTTTCTTTCGATTAGTACATTAAAAATTATACCTTAACTCGTTTAGAAGATATTAAATAAACGCAGAACATTTACATGCATTGAGAACTACAGGACTTACAATAGATCGAAACCAGCCGGTACGCGCGGCAACAAAACACGAGCACGCACGATCTTAGCGAAACTTACAAAATTACTTGGCAATTTTTTTCTACTGAATATTTTGACGCTATATTGTAGACATACTTTCTTTGATACATTTAAGATGATATCATATTAAAAAATTTTCAATTTTCGACAGTTCATAACGGACTTTTTTCAATAGAAGAAAAAAAATTGCCGTATTCGAAAGTGTATTTTGTTTATAATTTATTTTGCAATTATTTTTATTTTTCACAAGCTTTTTAATAATTCTGAAAGTAATTAGATATTTTAAAGTAGACACTGTAAAATTTAGGTAACGTTTCATGAAGAATTCGCTGAGATCCAACGAGTTGAAGTCCATTTAATTTATTTTAATTCAGCTGCGAAGCCGTGGGTCAATATATTTTTGTGGGTTAGTAAATCACGAATTTTCGTGTATCATACTTCCATCAGGCTAAGACGTGACATTTACTCATATCACTGTCTGTTTTTTGTTCACGATTATTTATTTTAATTATAAACTATCATCATTAAAAAAAAATGGAGTGTAGATGCATTCCCTGTATGAAAGGGCATATAATTCTTCTAAAATCGACAAATTTTTTCTCGGAAATAAATGAAATTCAACCGAGTAAGCGCTTTTGTACGCGTGCTTTCATAAAAGCGAGTTAATGATTTGAGACTCATAATTAAAGAAAGTATTTTCTTTTTATAAAATATTTCCGTAATCGTACTTGTTCGAGTGAAATATTCGTTGAACGCACAGCCCTATTGGAAAGGTCCCATAAAACCCTATAAAGACCTGGTAAAATCGGTGCAAATACACACATGTAACCCGATACCGGTATTGGGTTATATTATGCGTTTATTTGTACCATTTTACCAGGTCTTTCCCACAGGGAGTGTATTATATTTCTTTTAATAAAAAAGAAACATAAAATATGAAATAAGTGATTTGTTCATTCATAAATTTGGAATAAACCAGTATTTTTAGAAGCTGGCGAACGTTTGTGGAAGTCAAACTAATCCAGTCTTTCTATTTCTGTTAAAAATTAGAAATTTAATTTTGACAAAGTATTGAAACAGCATGAAATGTGTGCATATGTAAATGCTGTAGCTTAAAATAAAACCTTTTAATTTATGCCGCTCGGTGTATCATTATCCATATACATATGTGTATAAAAAACGTTTGCTTGAGTCGGCAGCTTGCGGTAAAATGCGACGCGACAATACGACTTTTTGAAATCTTAAATTATTCCAAGCATTCGAAGAGTACACTTTAATAAAAAATAAAATTTTTATACATTATCTTTTCTTAATGTTAAATACCACGTGTTTGATATTTTTAACCTCTCAGATTAAATCAGAACGACTATATTAATAATTTTTATTCTTCTTAACATTAATCTACGTAATTTTCATGCGAGTTACAATTAGTAAACTAAATCTAATCATCATACCTTCCAGAAATCATAAAAAATCATTCGTAAACGAGCAAAGATCACCTCCAAAAGTAACGAAGCATTTCCTCGGAAAAAGCTTGTGAAGCGTATCAAGGTCCCTCCGGCGTCGAAAAGTAAGGCTGCAAAACAATTCCAGTCTCCGCGCGAGATCGGTAGCAGCGCAGCGGCGCTGTTGGTCAATATTTGCCGAGCGAGCAGTTAGCACTTGGCGACGCGCGCGCAAGCTCGACACGAAAGAAACGGCGGAAGGGGGAGAGCGCTCGCGGCAAGATAAGCCTCCGGGCCAGCGAGCGGTGGCAGGCTCGGCGCGCGGCGCTCTTCAGTGTCGCGGCGCACCTGGACGGCGAGCTTCCCGGAATAAACGAGACGACAGGATGGCGGCGACGCACCTCGACCTCGGCCTACGCTGCATCAAGTACCTCCTCTGCGCCGTCAACTTCCTCTTTGTGGTCGGTATATCCCAGACAGTGAGCTCGTCCGGTCAATTCGCGACTGAGATCGGTTAGGGGCGAGCGGATTAGCGATGCAATGGACTCGCCTTTCAAGGACTGTTTTCGTAAGGCGCGTTGAATTCAACCGCAGGCAAAAACTTGCAAGGTTACCGCCGCAGGCCTTCAAATTTCGTCTTTATTAGCGCCGGAGAGATTCCATTGTGAATGTAATTGTTCAAGTGTACTTGGAATCGCGTCGCTCTCTAATCTAAAAGCACACCTCGCCTCCTATACAGATAAAAGAGAGCTCGAGTTACAAACGAAGAAACGTACTGTTTTTCGATAATGCAATGACTGTTTACAATGTATCGATTCGTTTTTACCTCGCGGCGAAGCATCTTGGCTTTGCTACAGTTTCTTTTCTCGATCGAAGCTTAGCAGAAAACCGTTAGTCATTTTACGCAACAGCGAGAATTATCAATTTACACGACGGATCTAACCTTGGGGCGATCGTCGCAAAATTACGATTGTCATTTTTCATTTTATAAAAGCGTAAACGTTTATGCAAAAAAAAGGCGGCGTGCAGCAGGCGACGCTTTAAAACCTCGGCTTCCGCGACTCTGAGCCTATTTGGCAAAGTGCATGACGCATACAATTGAGCCGCTCAAATTGATAAGCCGCTTTTCATGCGGAAAATCAGATCTTAAATTAATCACGTGCCTTGCGCGCTGTATTTAAGCAACGGTATATTTCTGCGGAAACCTTAGCAAGTCGTGGATTTTTCGAGTTTTTAATTAAGAATCAATATAGTCGGTTATCGATATGAATTAATTATAAGAAACTCGAGAGCGCGATAAAATATACATAAAAATGTAACATATGTATAGGGTATTAGGAAAATGAGTATTATGCACCGGAGACGACGTTAAAACGGTTTCAACAAAATATGCGACTCCAACTTCGACACAGATAAAAGAATGTCGAAGCTGTAAGGAAGAAAATTGATGGCTGCTTAGCGAAGGTGTGATAGCAGCAATACATTAAAAGCTCCTCGATAAGACACTCCAATTCCTATTCAAGTCTAAAATGCTACGAAAACTTTCCTAAATTTTGAAACAATGAACTTCTCGCGAATTTCCTGAGTTATTATTATCGTTATCTTTATGATTAACCAGTTGATGCATGTGTGCGCGTTAAATCCTCGGGTATAATCACGCCATCGCTAAAAGCATCGCAGATAAAACGCAGAATCGAAACGCAGAATTGAATCAGAATCGTTCCTTCTCGATATGATGAAAAGAGAGAGAAACTTTTATTCATAAAAGTTTTTCTCGAATAGGTAGAAAAATAACGATTAAGATAGACGAAGATGACTTACGCAATTGTTTTAGAATGTAGAAAAGTACAAATAAACGAATAAATATTTATATCAACTAAAATTAACTTTTCATATTTTATATATTTACTTTGAAAATGAGGACGTAAAAAATAACTTAAAAGCGCTTGAAACTCTTGAATAACTGCTGCTTTTTTTCCTTTCCATATGTTATTGTTTCATGATTTGTCATATAATGAAGCCTTTATGCGCATGCTCTTTATGCACTCACCATTTTGAACAAAGTGTAAACACGTTATTCTAACATACCCGATGCCAGGTACATAATAAAAAGCTACATTAGATTAACTGAACGCCTTAACTCCATGAAACTGTTAATTATCGTTTTAAGAATTTCAAAATTATGATAAATTTTAAAGAATATTTTGAATTCAATGTAACAGATAAAAAACATCTAAATCAATATATAGATAAAAAAATTGTATCTCAAAATGATTTGTTGTATTGAATAATTTATTTTCAGTTGACTGGTGCTATGATAGTTTCGGTTGGCACGACAATTTATGCAGTTTACGAAGATTTCTCTCACTTCCTAGACTCGAGTTATTTCTCGCCAGCAACGCTTCTCATCGTCGTCGGAGCGCTGATTTTTGTTATCGCCTTCTGCGGCTGTTGCGGTGCAGTTAAGGAAAGCACCTGCATGGTCTTAGTGGTAAGTATACTAACTATTACCAAAGCAACGTCTTGTCAGTAGGTAAAATAACCGACTTTCAATTGTCAGTTTGCAGTTTCCCTGTCGGTAGTTTTGTTACTGGAATTTTCTGCTGCTGTGGCCGCTTTTGCATTGCAAGACAACATCACGCATTTGCTCAACGACAAGATCAATCAGACTATGTACAAGTACGAAACGAATTCTGAGGCTAAAGCTGCTGTGGACTTTTTACAGTCAAGAGTAATACAGTTCTCCATATTTACTAGTATTCGATAATTTTATTGAATGCTAATTAAATGTTTCTTGTTTATTGCAGCTACATTGCTGCGGCTACAAAAGCGCAGACGACTGGACAGGCATTTTAACAAACTTTAACACCTCTTTAGAAGTGCCATTGTCCTGCTGCAATTGGTACACTTCTCTCGAAGTCTCAGCGGACGACGTATGTCCATCCGTCTATCAGCATGGCTGCTATCACGGCCTGGCCTTGGTTGTCAACCGCAGTGCGCTTTACTTGATCACTGGCGCAATGATGATCGCACTCATTCAGGTATACACAGGCTTTAAAAGCTGAGCGCCTAAATTCTAAACGTCGCTCTTTATTTTGCAGCTCGCTGGTATCATGTTCGCTTGTATGCTGGGCCGAGCGATCAGGAAGCAGAAGACCGAAAGGGAACGTCGTCGATGGCAGATGAGAGAGAGCTTATTGAATGGTTACGAGCCTTTGGGAAAAACTGACCCGTTCTCCGCTTTTCCGGTCGTTTATATGACGACTAATCAGAATTTGAAAAGCGAAGCTCCTGCTAGCTAACTAAAAGTAAACTTTAAATAAATAATTAAAGTTTTTAAATAAATTAACGAATTTCAGTATGAATAAGAAGTGAGTTTCTTAAAAGTTTGTTGTATAGTGGTAGCATCCTTGTTAGCTGTTCAGTAAAGTATTATTTTTAATTTAATCGTTCATAAATTTCAAGTAATAATTCTAATGATGATTTGTTTGTGATAAAAAATATATTTATAGTTTTATACAAATCTAATATATTTACATTATTAAAGAGCGGTCGAACTGCTTTCCTATATAAATTAGGCTTTACATAAATTAGTCAAGACATTACCAAAAGTTCGTCGCTCTTTCAAGTATTTCATATGATTCTTTACTGCAATTGCCTTTATCATCGGGAAGATAAGGAGGCGTAAGCTCCCGGTAAGCTACGCAAACCCGACGAGAGTTTATGTCTTCTCGTAGCACAGCGTGCTCCCATTTGTACCTAAGTATGTAAAAGTTAATGTATTAAATCTGATGTGCATATTTTATCACTATTTTAATAGACTATTTCATATCTAAAGGTTTATAATGCAAAATTCAAACATAAGAAGCAGATTTGTTAAAACAAATTTTAATCCTTATTAAGCTATTTTAATTAATCTAAATTAAAATTTATATTTTTGAAAACAGTGCACAAGTGAGAATCTGTCAAATATTCCATTATTACTATTAAGAACATATAATGTTTGACCATATTAGTGTTTTGTTTTCTGATTGTTATAGTGAACTTTAATAAAACACAGGTATTTATTATGTACTTAAACTACAAATTCATGTAACAAATGTAAATACTAAATTTTTAAATAAAAGTTTAACAAAATCAAAATACCTTGCTGCTCCATACAGGATCATTAAAGAACCAACTGGCATTGGTAATCTAACAACAATATCTTCTGGTAATTTCTCATCTTCTATTTCTTCTATACAATCTAAATTATATTTACTATGTTGACCACGATATGGTGTCATAGTTAATACTGAATCCCCTAATACATTAACAGTAACAATGCGCTCTCCCCAAATCCAACAATCATCTATATGTGGATCTATTGAAGCGCCTCGCACAGGATCATATTCAAGACTGCACTGTTCAACAGTTTGGAAGTTTTTCATTTCATCAACTTCATCAAACTTTTTTTGGACAAATTGAGTGGTTTTTGGAAAACCATTAAAATTTCCAAGCCTCAGACGCTTTTTCTTAAAATTTGTTTTTGGCCCAAAATTCTAAAATATAATTATTATTACAACTATTGAGTTTTGTTTTTATATATAAATAAAAAGAATTATGTTACTTGCCTGCTTTCTTCTTCCGCTTTGAGATAAATCCCATGGTAAGGCATCTAAGTCTTTAATCAAAGCTTCTAGTTCTGCTTCATTTAAAAAATCTAACTAAATTAAATAATACTTTTATTAACTAGATAAAATATTAATTTCCAAGTCTTCTGTAGATTAGAAATAAATTACTTACTTTAATATAAGTACCAGGAAATTCAATTGAATTTCCTAAATGATTTGGGTGGTCTTTATATAAATCCATATCCCACCCAGGCCATGCTTTATTGCATTCAGGACAGTAAACGTAACTTGAATATTTCTGTAACGAAAAATTTAATAAATATTAATGAAAAATTTTATTTTCTTAAATTATTACGAAAAAATGCTTCCTTGAACAAATATATTTTAACTTTAATTTACAATCTGTTAGAAGGAAACAAGTCAATTTAATCTACAAATATAAATAAATAAATGAATGAGACATAGGTTTATTCAAGTTACTGGATATATCTTGATTGTTCACACATTTTTTAAACAAATATAAAATTACAAACGAGTAATTCTAACCTTTAAATCAGCAGCAATATCCTGCTTTCGAATAGAATATTCGCTTTCACAAAGTAAACAGGTTCTAATTCCTTTACAGCCGCAGGGTCGTACTGTTTCCATTGCTTAGTCAAACAATTAAAAACCAATATGAATAATAAACAAAAAGTGAACGAATATCTGGATAACCACTGGGGAAAACAATATATTTGGAAGGTCAGCCGTGAGCCGT
Organism: Ormyrus thymus; assembly: GCA_035582935.1. Classification (NCBI taxonomy): domain Eukaryota; kingdom Metazoa; phylum Arthropoda; class Insecta; order Hymenoptera; family Ormyridae; genus Ormyrus; species Ormyrus thymus. Next base: position 3,329 of record JAWWEM010029286.1, on the reverse strand, counting down.
CATCAGCTGCATGTATAGCAGACGATTTTCTGTACATGACAACATGACCATCAATACCAGCGCCAAAATGAAACAGTACAAATATATATACTCTTACATTTTTGGAGCTGCACGCACTAAGTATCGTTCAGATGTTGATACTTACGATTGCTCATCGTGTATTGTTAATTCTAATAAAATTTGGTACTACTTATGATTAGTAGATGCAGTAAAAAAATTATAGTGAGTGACTAAAATAAAAACTATAGTTAAACCATAATTTATTATAGTAAAATTGATTAATTATAAGTTAAATAGTATAGCCAATTAAATTGTACACTTAAATTATTGTACAGTTAAAATAAAAGCTTTGTATGATAATAATTTTATATAATTATAAATAATAATTTTTTCTTTCTTTAAATATTTGATTTCATAACTCGTTTTAATAATTCAGAAAGTATGTAGAATTATTTAAAAATTATATTGTGAAAACATTTATTGCGAAATAATATTGTTTGCACAAACTAATAAATTATTAATTACAAAATAAAAATTTCGTGAGTATTACTAATTTCTAAGAATTTTTTACATTGTCAATAAAAATTAATACTATAAAATATCTATCTAATTATGCCTTGAAATGCATTTTCTTCCTGGTATAATATATTGTATTCAAACAATAATTGTATTTATGAAAATTCAGCATCAAAAATTTCAACAAAATAAATAATTTAATAGTATACAATTTAAATAAATTGTATAATATTATAAAATACAGTAAGATTATTGCAAAAATTTACTAAAATTATGTAGTATTTTATATAATCATTCTTCTATTTCGTACCACGCAAAAGCTGTTTTGGCGACAGCAATAAATAAAAAATCGTGCCAAAAATTCTGTTATCAATTTTTATTACACGGATGTTAATTTTCTGGCACGATTCTTTTTAATAAAAAGAATAGATGCATCTGTCCACCACTCTTTTCAGATGAATTACATCCAGAAGTTTAATTTGTCAATTTAATATGAAATTAAGTATCCTCTTTATTTTATGCCTAACCAGCCGCATCGGATGGTCTCGCGTATGGAAAGGTACTTGTCTAAAATTGTCATTACGAAATTCAAGATTAATTCGATAAAAATTATTTTTTATTTTTTAGTTTCTGCGCCTATTACTGGACCCATTACTGGTACATCTTCGGCTAATCTATGGGTGAGGCTTATATTGCTCATTAATTAATTATCTACTATTTATATGTCCATTTTTGGCAAATAATTATTATTACAATTTAACTATCAATATATTGAAATATTTATTTCAAATTATAATGCATACGGAAAAACGAACTTTCCGTATGCCGTAAGGAAAAAATTGTTATCTTTCAAGGAGAGTGTCCCAACTTTGGGTCACGGATTTTCTTGAAACTTCGGGATATGATTTCTATTTGTTAAAATATGAAGAAAGCCGCGTCCATTTGGTCTAACTCTCGAATTTTCAAAAGTTATGAGCTCTTTTCGAAAATCTAAAAAAAATTGATTTTTGTTTAATCACTTATAACTTGACAACAGTTATGACAGTTTATACAGTTATAACAGTTGTGGAGTATTTTAACTCATGGCATTTAAAAAGTTATATCAAATCCTATCGATTAAAAAAAAATGTTGTCCAAAAATCTTTATTTATTCTAAAATTATAGTCATTTTAGCTTATTTTAACGGTTATTCTTTATTTAACTATAACTTTGGGACAAATGAAGAATTTTGGACAAAAATTTTTTTTAATCGATAGGATTTGATCTCAATTTTCGAATGCCGATAATTAAAGCACTTTACAATTAACTATTGTAAAGCTATAAATGATAAATAAGAATAAATTCTTTTTAGATTTTCGGTAAAAGAGCTCATAATGTTTGAAAAATCGAGCGTTAAACCAAATGGACGCGGCTTTCTTTATATTTTAACATTAGAAAATATATCCCGAAGTTTCAAGAAAATCCGTGACCCAAAGTTGGGACACTCTTCTTGTTAGTTGATAATTACGTAGAGTCACGTAAAATAATAAATAATTGTATTATCAAAGCTATAAAAAATGTTATATTATCATGCAAAATATCGTAAAATAAAACCATTTACATAAATAGTAATAAGTTCGTTGCTGGAATTTTTCCAAAGAACATAATTACTGCTCATTTAAAAATTTTACGATAATGAAAACACAAAGCTCCCATATTACTTGCTTGAATAAACTGCTACTTTTCCTCTACATTTAGGGTCAATATATACCGCTCCCTCCGGCTCCTCCAATCGTTAATCATAATCATCACCACGAACTTCAACATCACCATACTTTCGGCTTCGGTACGACAGGATCCAGTTCATTTGGAAGTCAGTACGGTCAGCATGCATCCAGCAGCGGAGTCAGGTAGTGTCAAAAATTTCAATATGAATTAAGCGATTTATCTGAAAATAATCGATTTTCTCACGTTCATTTAATTTCGCGACGAAATGCTTATAAACCTTCACAAAGAAAAAGAAGTATCGATACAGTTTTAAAAAGCGCATCACGTTATGATTTACTCTCGCGATGATATATTTTCGAATTGAGATATTACATATTGTAAAACGATTATTTCTTTATCTCTGCCGATTACTCTTGATGCATCGAGGGAGGTGAATTTCTTTCTACGCCGTATATAATTTTTTTGCACCTACACAGTGGACACTACGGTCACGCGGGTAGCATTGGTTTCGGACACGGAAGCAGCGGCTACGCTTCCGGGAGTAGCAGCTCAGGCGGCTCGTCCAGTAGCTGGGGAAGCGGAAGTAGTCATCATGGTTCTGGTGTAAGTAGCAGCGGTTTCGGCGCCTGGGGAAGCGGAAGCGGCCAAAGCCATACTTCTGGCGTAGGCAGTTCTGCCACTTGGGGAAGCGCAAGTGGCGAAAGCAGCAGCGGTTCCGGTGCTTGGGGAAGCGGAAGCGGCCAAAGTCATACTTCTGGTGAGAGCAGTAGCGGTTCCGGTGCTTGGGGAAGCGGAAGCGGCCAAAGTCATACTTCTGGTGAGAGCCATACTGGTTCTGCCATTTGGGGTAGCGGGAGCAGCGAAAGCAACAGCGGATCTGGCACCTGGGGAAGCGGAAGTGGCCAAAGCAGTAGCGGATCTGGGGCCTCGGGAAGCGGAGGCAGCGGGAGCCAGACCTCCGGTGAAAACACTAGCAGTTCTGGAGCCTGGGGAAGTGGAAGCGGTCAACACCAGATCTCCGGCGAAAGCAGCAATGGATCTGGAGTCTGGGGAAGTGGAAGTGGCCAAAGCAGCAGCGGATCTGGGGCCTCGGGAAGCGGAGGCAG